>JAEANM010010686.1:0-15664 GCA_017656035.1 Myanophis thanlyinensis
ACGTCCCTGTTTTCGACCCCCCGGTAAGAAACAATATATGCAGTGTTATATTTGTTTTAAATGTCGCAATGGTTTTGTGGTTCCCAGGTTTTTTTTATCCCTTCGGAAACGGGTCCAAGTGGCTCTTTATGTCTTAAAGGTTGCAGACCCCTGGTCTAATATATACTGCAACCTAGTAACTTGAACTATGCTTTTAGGATAATAGACTCAAGAATCCTGTGCATTTTAGAATTGCTCCCACTTTTGTATCTCAAATGCTTTATAAAGCTGGTATGTAACTGATTTAGAACACTGAAACCTCCAAATTTGCCTGGCTGCTACTGAATTTTCTTTTTAAGTTCTTATTTCTGTTTCTGAGTTTGAGGCCTCCCAACTAGTACACAAACACACAGTTAATCGCTGTTCCTTTCTTCTAAATGCAGACTGGGCCTAAAAAGGAAGCTGGATTATGATCTTTCAACAGTTCCTTCCACTCTTCTGGCACCAATGCATTTCTTCCTTGTCTCTACTTTCTATAAGGCTGAATCTGTATTGCATAATCATACTATCAGCTCATTTCTGGAAACCTCATTGCCATGTAATGATCTTCAATTAAATATTTTCTTTTCTACTTCCCACTTCTCTATGAGCATTTAAGGACATTGGACTTCATGCATTTAACAATCCAAATTATATGCACGTGGCTCTCTGTATTTGGTTTAACAATGCTGACTTGAAACTTGCTTTACCAGACAGAAATATATCACGGCAAGATAAAGCCAGGATTGAGTAACGGATAATTTCCCTGTTATATATTTATGTCAAACCTCTTTATTAGTCATGTTGAAGAACTGCAGAATGTACCGAACACTGAGAAGTAGTCTATCAAAACAGTTAGAAATACAACCACCAAAAGAACAGAGGTAAGAATATCTGGGACAAGATGCTTTTGGGACATCAATTCACTGAATTACAATATATACCTTCAGTCTCCAATTGTCACCAGTGTCATCTTTAATCCGTAGGAGCCATGTTTCATTAAACCAAGATGGATCTCTAAGAAAGAAAAATGCAAAGTTTTTGTTTGTGTTTATATGGGATAGGAAGTAAACTCTTTACAGCAAGTATTCAATATAACAAGTATTCAGTAATCCAGAAGCAATAGAAAATCCAGATGACAGATTTTATAGTAGTTATTTACACATATGCTCTGCCTGCCTTTCACCCCAAAAACAAAACATTCTTCTCATTATCCCACCATGACAAATAAGATAATGGGAACATTTGTTTTCCAAGCTGTTGGTTTATGTCTGATCTGATCTAACCTAGCAGTAAACTGTCCAGCTATAAACTGTGCAAAAGGAAATACATATTGAGAGTTTTTAATTTTTTGGGAGACTTAGTCGCAAGTATCTTAGCTGACTCCTTTATGTCAATATGGAAAAATGTTTGGAACAGAAGCTGCATTATGACTTCTCATGTACAAATAATGATGGGGTATGTCTTGGCTGGGAAAAACTTCAGACAATAAATGCTGAATGTGATATGTAGCAACCAAATTATGTCATAATTTGCTACCGTATATGTATCTAATAATCATACCAAATATTCCAAAGAACTATGAAATTCTTATGCTATAACGCCTGGAAAACTGTGGTTCTCAAAGGGAGATTCCAGAACATTATAGATAATGAACACCTTTGCCACTTAATACAATTCTCCAGAGGTTTCTTTACTATCAAGTCTAAGATAGGGGAATCATTTATCACACCTTCATTAGCTCAATACCTAGGTGGCGAACCTTTTACTTACTGAGTGCCGAAAAGTAGTGCTTTGCGCGAGTGATCCACACTTGCGTGCGGCTCCTCCATGTGTGCTGCATGTGCAACTGCACCATCTGCGCATGCATGCAGTTTTTGCATGTGCAATGCATACACACTGCATTCAGGGAGTCACACAAACATGAGAAATTGCATGCACAGGAGAGCTCAGAAGACCAGCTGGATTTCCTGCTGAAAATGCATGCATGCACAACCGAAGATCAGCTAGGTCTCTGCAATCGTGCATGCGTGCAAGCGTAATCACATGTGCATGCTCAGCTGGATGTAAATTGGCTGACAGCTTGTTTGGCCAGCAAGATGGCTCTGCGTGCCACCTGTGGCACCCGTGCCATAGGTCCGCCATCATGGAGCTAGGTCATACTGCCACTTTTTAATCACAATTATCTTTTACTTAAGAGAGATGTATTCTTAAACCATCAAAGTTTAACAAATAAGATTTGAATATGAGCAGTCTGATCTGCTCTACATTTAGTACGTAACAAATCTGTAATTGTTTACACATTTAGTAAATAATCTGTTATTCCGGTTTATCTATTTTTATATTTACAAAGGTTTTTTTTTTACTGAAATGAGTTAATAATATCAGAGTTTAAAGTTATACCTTACTAGCTATGTTCAATTTATCTTTTTATTTCATTTTGATTTATCTTTTATTATCTTTTATTTTTATATTATATACACTGTGCACTTCAGCGTACAGTCATGTTGGCCACATGATCACAGCAGTGTTTTTAGACAAGGCTGGCTCCCTTGGTTGAGAAATGGAGATGAGCGCTGCTCTCTAGAGTCGGACATGACTAGACAGGAAAACCTTCACCTATTGATATTTCTTAAGGCTAATCAATAGTCAAAATAAAGTATTTTGGTATTGGCATTCAGAGCTCTCATTAAGTGCTTTCAGGTTGGCAGTTTGCAAGACAGAGGAACAGAGAATAGACATTGAGGGGCTAGTTGACAATTTTCCGTTAGATTTCCCCATTATTGGTTTTGTGAGAATCACTTTCAGACACGTCTCTATTCCACTAGGTTCTTCATGAAACTCACATCTTGTGTAGCACCTGGGCAATTGTGACCCCACTGGTCAAATCTTCCATCTTGATACATGGTGATGGAACATGGAAAGTTTGCATCTGGAAAAAAATAAAACAACTTGTTAAGTACAGACAAAAGGCAATTTCCTCTATCTATTTAGAAAAGAGATAGTTTATTCTGAAACAGAAACCTTACCTTAGACTATACATCAACATTAAGTGATCCAACATGATTCTATTAGATATGATGACTGTAGAAAATACTTTATCACTTTCTTATAATTTCCATTTTATAAGGAGATACAAAGTATAAGAACTCTGTTATTACACAGAATGTTATTTTTGATCAACTAAAATTGTATGGAGCATCCTTTTCCCCATCTGGGTGCTTTTCAGATGTATATATTTCAGTGACAGGAATCTCAGCCCAGGACTGCTGATGAGAATTATGACAACTGATGTCCATACAGCAAAAATATTCTGGTTGGAGAAAACTGCTACAGAGAAATAGATGTATTTAAGACCAACGATCTGCTTAAGACCAATATAAAATCTTTACATTTTCTCAAATTCCTTTAGAAATCTTAAAATCTATGCCTGTAGATCAATGGGTAGCAAGACAACCCGTTATGCAATGTAGCCCATATGTAATGTGGAAAATGCAAGTATTCCTAAATCCCAGCATTTTTAAATATCCTCATTTTCTAAATACTTCACCTTATTTAGACTGTATCAGTGTTTCTTACACGCTTTCAGGGTTCCTTTCCACTTTTAAAAATTATGGATGACTCCAAGACTGCTTTGCTCACATGGCTTACATTTTTCAATTTTGCATACAGTATTTATTTTTTAGGCATTTAAAACATTTTATTAGATTATAAAGTACAAAAATAAAAAAGCAAATAGCAGGACACAGTGGGGAGGAAAAGGAAAAAAAAGGGGGGAAAGAAAAAAAAGTGTTAACTTCCAACTCCTCCTGTTGCAATAGAATAAGGCATTAATATCAAACTTCAACTTTTAACTTTTCCACAATATTATAAACTAGCCATTTCTAGTTTCGTTTTTTTCCACCTCAAGCAGAAAGTCCAGAAGCAGTCTCCATGTAGTAACAAAAGTACTTATATTCTTTTTTTTTAATTAAAATGATCAATTTAGCCATCTCTGTCACACACTGTATTAAAAATTAAATTGACAAGATGTACATGGCATTATAAGTGTAATGTCTCAACAAAAATATATTTCATTGCAATCCTTTTTTCTCATAATGTTTTCCCACAAATCCAGAGTTCTGATTTTTTCAGATCTACTGAGCGTAGATCCATCGCTTGCCATAGAAACTGACAACTGGTTTGTCACAAAACCTATCATCATGGGCTGAAAAAGAGTGACTGGCTCAAAGGCACACAGGAAGCTGTCATGCTAAAGAAGGATCAGAATTCACAATCTCCTGGATTCAGGGCTGGGTGCCTTAACCACTAGACCAAATGGCATTCTCTGATGCCCTGTAGGTTTTACAATCTAAGCCCTTGTGCATGAGGTCCCTTTAAGTTCAGGAGTAGGATAACTAAATTTGCTAGCTGAAACTAACAGTTTACTATTGAGAGCTTCCAATGAATCTTGCTAATAATGTTATAGGATATAGACAGTTGCTTTTCTTTCACTAATAATATGGCAATCACTTCCAGTCTTCTCATACAAAAGATGGCTTGTTCTTGACGTAAACACTATGTTGATGACCATTCCAGTCTTAATGTGGCAGAAGTACTAGTAATTTTGCAACTAATTACTATCTGGGTTTCATATTAAAATATTATTTCTTATACGCAGGAAGCTTCCAACAGCTTTTGATCTGCCAGATTTTTATAGATGAACTCTGTTCCTTTAGACGTTTCAAAAAAGATGTTTGGCAAATGCAGCCTGTTGTTTCTCGTTGTTGCAGTGGGAGAAAAAGCTGCCCTTCCTTACCACACAGCTGTCAATCTAAATCTAGCAACAAGTAACTGTAATATTTTCTTTCCTGGGATAAGCCTAACAGCTGGCATTTTAGACAATGGTGCATAACAAGCTAAAGGAAACGGTATCTGCACAAGATGACCAAGGTTTGCAAGTACTGTACTACTTATTAAAGATAAAAAAGATAAACAAGGCAATTATGCTGGGCAGTCATTCTGAAAACGCTGATTGGGGAGTTGCACAGCCAGGAAATTGTATCTTGAAATTTTATGTACACAACACACCATACTTAACCGTGAAACGTGACAATATAGATTTTAAGATAAAATAGTATTTTAAGTTTATTTCATAATGTACTGAATAGTTTCAATACTGAAACTCTCATGTCTGTTTGATAGCTTATAACTTTCAGCTGGGCAAAACAATGCATCCTAGGGAAACAAAACTATCAAATGAGCTAACTTAAAGAATGTGTCTGAAATCCAGGACCCCCATGACTCCTGTAGAACTGAAATTTGACAAAATTGTGGCTGCTTCAGTGTTGCTGTGCCACTGCACTGCAATGGTCAGCCATGGTCATGCGATCAATTTCCAATGCTCCCTGCCAGCTTCCTACAAAATAAACTCAATGGGAAATCAGAAGTCAAGGTAGAAAACAGCTTAGATAAATTTTAGTACAGATGTTGCTATGGAACATTCATTCAGCAATTATTTGAAGTTACAATGACAATGAACAAGCAGTATTTATGACCCATCTTCAAAGTTATGGGCATTAAAGAGTCCTCATGGTTACATGATCAAAATTCAAGTACTTGGCAGCTCCTCCCACCCTCAATTTATACTTCAAATCCTTCCACCTGCCTATTAACTCCCCCACCCATCTATTTCCCTCATAGCTCTGCTCTTTTGATTCTTCTGCTCTCTGCTGCCTCTGTGAAAGTCTCGCAAGGCCAGCAGCTCCCTTATGAAGAGCCAGGCCAGGTGTGCCTCCTCAAGAGCAGGAGGGGCAGCAATGGTGGAATTCAAATTTTTTTATTACTAGTTTTGTGGGCGTGGCTGGGGGGTGGTCATCTGGCTGGGTGGGCAGTTTCTGTAAACAGGGCAATAAAGATTAGACTAGAAACAACACCAGAATGGTTTTTTCCTGCCTTCCTTACAGGATTAACCTTATAAAGTAGAAAAAAACAAAAGGAGATTTCTTCTAACAACCGGTTCTCCGAACTGCTTAGAAAATTTGCTTAGAAAATTTATTACCAGTTCTAGCAAACCTAATAGAACCTGCTGAATTTCACTTCTAAGGGGCAGAGTGCAGGGTAGCCAAGAGACAGAGATGAGGGGTAGTTATACAGGTGGGGGAGCAGAGGCAGCACAGCAGGACAGAAGTTTGAGGCCTTGGCCTAACAACTGCAGCCAGGACTAAGGTTGTTAAACTCTGTGATGATGTTTTTCCTAATATCCATTTTACTTAGTGACGGAAATCCCAATCCCAATTAGAGTTGTTAAGTGAAGACTATCTATATAGAACTAAAGGAAAAAAGGTTTGATTAATCCAATTTAATAAATGACTATTTCTTAAGGACCAGAAATGATATCAAGTTCTTAAATGAGTATTTTTTTAATTTATGCACTCATTTATGTATCACTCCATTTCAAGATTCTTTTCAAGTGTCTGGGTAGTTTATAAAGATGAATGCCACAAAATCAAAATCCATTTTTTAAAAAGTCAATAAAATCAGAAAAACCAATTAAAGCAAAAAATTATGTGCCCAGTGTCACTACTAAAATCCATACTGATGAAAAATCACAAGTAATAATCACAGATTAAATCCTGTCTAAAGTCAAATAATCGTTTTGCAGAAGATAGATAATAAGATGACCAGGTGAACTTCCAGGACTTGTTGTGCAGGCAGAGAAGAAACACCTTGGGAATCATAATGGCTTCACCTCACCAAGGGGATCTCTCGCTTGATGCCTGCTAGCAAGACAAGTGATCACCATAATGGATTCTAATAAATATATATATTGTTGCATCTATCTCTAATTGCTTTGGTTTCTAATTTAAATGAGTAGATTTTCCACTTAAGGATGATCCTACACAATATCTCCTTTCCTGGAGACAGGCACATTTTAGAAGACAGCTTCTAAGATACTTTGGTGATGCACCATCTGGGGTTTTATAGGTTAAAGAAGCACATTTAATTGGTCTCAGAAAGATACTGGTAAACAGAGTAGCAATCAAAATATGCAACATTAGTTTACCTAACAACTGGCTGGTATATTTGGCACAATTTTAATTCTGGATTGTTTTCAAAGGTGGATAGACATACATTATATTACAGCAATCCAAACATGTGATAATGGCTCAAATCACTGTCACCAGTCTAAGATAGGCAAAAGTTCTCTTTACCATGGCTTCCAGTGGCTCTTCTAACAATAGCCATGAATACCAAAGAATGCCTTCCCTCTCCCCCAAATAACATATTTTGGAAACTTCAGGCATATACATTTATAGTAGGATTTTTGTTTGCATTAGCTTCCCTAACAACAGCACTTCCAAAAAATAAGAATAATACTTTCCTTCTCTGCTAGACAGACAACACATTGGACAATTACAGGAGTTCATAATTATTACAACAGAAGTACGCCTGACAAGACCAGATAGGAAAAAAACCAGTACTGTACATAGAATAAGCAACCAAACAAAGAACAAGGCAATCTAATCCAAGCAATCTAATCCGAGTCCTTCGGGAGAGGGGGCGGTATATAAATCGAATAAATAAAAAATAAATAAAAATAAGCAGGCTTTGGACATGGAAAGAGCAGCGAGGTGACCCAGTTTGAAACCAGACCAGTCCAGAAGCTTCTTGATTAGTTGCTTAGAAGGATTCCAATGAGCAAGTGAGAGTGATCGAACAAAATTTGGCTATACAGTATAGTAAAATTAAGGAATGTCAGCACTTCAAGAAAGATCATGCTAGAAAACCAAAACCATGTAGGTCAGTACTATTTATATCATAAAGTTGTAGTAACAGAACTTTGCGAATCTGAATGGCTTCCTCCTTTCCTTTATTATCTTGTGAACTAGGGAGAGACTTTGTCAGAGATGTTTATTCATGTTAATTTCTTGGCCAGGCCTCAGGCCCTTTTATTTGACCAATGCTTAATGGTAGTGGCTGTTCCTCAACATAACAACTTATAAAATTTAAGTGATCATTTAGAACAAAAATAACTGTAATCCTCTATAATATCAAACAAAAAAAAGCCTAAGGGAAAGGACAGAATTGGAATACTCTATTTGGAAATCGTTTCTAGACTTTGTGCTTGAAGTGTAAAAAAAATATATGAAACTTTGATTTTAGGTTTTGCTGATTAGATAGGTTTGCTGTTATAGAAATGACTAGAATATATTATTATGTAACAATAAAAAGTTGAGGTTGTTATGTTACCTTTTATTCTGCCAAAAAGAATTGGAAGTCAATGATTTTGTTTTTCTTTTCCCTTTTATCCTAGACATTTTCCTATTTCCTTTCTCCTCCCCCATCCCCATTATTCTTGATAAACTAATAAAAATTTGTAACAAGGTTTTAATAAGAATACAAAGCACATCACAGTTGGACCTCATCTGAATATATGGGGACAGCGAAGCACCTGGGCATCATTACAAACCAAGCCTGTCACTGAAGCCTGTTAGTACCAGGTGACAATCTGCAGGTCATAGTACAGCCAACAAGCTCCAGTAATCTCAGATATCAGCTCTTTAACAGAACATGGATTCACCTGGTAACCTGACATGCTATGACATGCTATTTAAGGCTTTATTATGCAAGTCTCAGTAGGTGGCAGTATCTGGCTAATCTTTTCTAGACTCACAACTAAGGAATGCTACAGGCCAGTTTAAAAATACATCCTGAAAAGGAAGCAATGGCAAAGCACTTCGGTACAATATAGTTAAGGAAAACACACAGGTGTCTCACACCAGGAGTTCAATTCCACTAGATCTAACCTTGAATATTTAAGCAGGTTTAAGTAGAGGTATTTTGTATTATACATCGTTTAGCCACACGTAGATTACTGTTGGCTTTTAACGGACTATTACCAGCAATGGTTTTCACAGAAAAAGCAAGTGGGACATATGTGTGTGTCTGTATAAGAACAAACTAAGAATCCCGAAAAGGCCAGAAACGCAGAGTTTAAAAAACCAACTAACCACAGAGCAGGGGAAAAGTAACTATAAAATGGTCACGCTGAGCCAAGCAGAGACTACAAAAAAGGGACCATCGATGCTTACACGAAGCCTAGAGGCATCGAGAGACCTCCAAGAGGTGTTTGGTGTTGAGAAGTCAACAGAAAGGTCGAGACTTTTGCAGCTAAAATCTATGCAAGCCAGCGCGCATGCCGATTTTGCCGTCTCCAAAACAGGTGGATTTAGGAAGCCCTCCCCGCCCGACACGGGCTATTTCCCTCTCCGTGTTTATGACCGAAGCAGGCCAGGAATTGAACAACTGGACGCAGCAAACTGCCAGCAGATGCAAAGGGTGCAAGCAGCCAGTGCCTTCCGAATGGGACGGTTAGGAACGGCCACCGCAACCTTCTCCCTCCAGGGGGCAAAAGCCGAGAGAGGGGCAGACCCAACCTGTTGAAACAGGCTTGCAAAAGGCGGCGGGCGGCTCCGGCGCTGGAGGAAAACGTCTCGTGAGCGAAGGAGCCCCGCGCGGGAGGCGGCGCGAGACATGGCGGCGAAAGCAGCGCCCAGACTCGGGAGCCCTCCTCCTCCCGCGGACCCATCGGCGGCTTACCCAAGTGAGAAGCGCCCCGCATCGCTCGCCGGGGCCCATCTCGCCCATGGCTCCGCCGCTTGCAGGCGCAGTCTTCCAAGAGCCACGCCTCCTAGAGCGGCCCTCGCTCCCCGTCCTGACGTCACCGGCGTGCAATTAAGGCGGCGGTGGCGGGGAGAACTGAAGGAGAGGGGAAGAAAGAAAAACCCGCCTCTGGAGACGCTCTAGGAAGTCATTATTCCATTGGGCGAAAAAGGAAGGCGCGCGGAGGCGGGGTTTGCCTCGGTGTCCTTTTTAACCGTAAAGGGGAGGTGGGGGCGCTCGAGACCTCCTTTGAGAGAAGCAGGTCTGCTGGTGTGCAGTGTAGTAAGAGATACACTTTATACATGCCCAGAGGTATATTTTATCTCACCTATGTATAGTACGGAAAACCATTGGTAAGGGATGTCTATGGTTGTCCCAAAGGTGCTTTTTTTCAAGAGGCAACTTTCTTCGAAAACGTTTCGCTTCTCACCCAAGAAGCTTCTTCAGCTCTGACTGGTGGGGAATGGAAAGATTTTAAGGGTAGTTGTGGATTTCAATTTATTGGCCGTCTAGCCGCCTTCTCATGGAAACCCTCAACAGATTCCCCCGGGGGCTCTGCACCAGTAATGCGTTAGCAATAAACTGGTTCGCCACGGGATACGTTAAAATGCCGAGGAATGAAGTCTGTCGAAAAGAGAAGCGGGTGTTGGATAGATTCAGGTAGGAGAGTCCCCACTAGGGGGTAGCAGCATGCCTCGCTTTTGTGTTACTCTGAGAGGGAATTTGATTTTGACGTGAGCCATGAGTCTCTAAGGAATGACTTCAGTGTCCCAGCTAGCCTTTCATTTGATACAGGCAAATAAATAGAAAGACTGATTATTCCACAGTCTAAATACTTGCTGAACTTCAACTATTAACAACCTGGAAGAAAGAGAAAAGTAGCTTCCAAAAGGTAGCCTGTCACATTTTCTTGCAGACTTAATGGAGGCATGCTATGATATCTATGGAGTTTCTCAGCCATCCAGGTCATGGTTGTCCCAAAGGTGCTTTTGGGGAACTGAAGAAGCTTCTTGGACAAGAAGCAAAAGGAAAAAACAAAGTCCAGTTGCTATGCTTTGATGTGATTTGTTTGGCTTAGCTGAATTTCTACATGTGCCTAAGCATGGCACAATCACTATTGAGTAAAGCAATTTTTGTCTCTAGTTCACACATTACATTTATTTTACACACACAAGTTCACAAGAAAGTGAGTAGTTAGCTACACTGATATTATCTTAATATTTTATCTATTATTCTGAAACCATTAAAGACAGTCTCAACAACTGTAAACAACTTGGAATTGTTACAGATTACTGTAGTAGTGGGAAGTCAGGGCAGCAACTAAGAACAAAGAGTCTCAACAATACTATGTGACCGCAAGCATTGTAACTTGTAAACCATCTTTTTGTTAACCATGTAAACCCAACCAAATGTGAAATAGTTAAACTATGGCTTAGCACAATATGTGAACCTCTACCTTCATCTCACTCTGTTCCTTAGCCCCCACCCAGTCCTGTGATTTTTAGTTAGTCATGTTTGTTTTAGGTTTCCAAAGTCACACTCTTCCTACAATGTCACTCTGTTGTAGAAGTTCTCTCTCTCATAGTTTTTATCTCCAATCCACAGAAGTGGAATATTTGGGGCTGCAGTGGTAGATATTTTACTTAGCAAAATAGCTTATTGAACATAACTAGATCTATGTTGACATCATTATTATATTTTCATCCCATTTTTTTAGGTATAATTCTGATGAGTATGCAGTATCTAATACTCCTTGCTTCTATTTTTCCCCATAACAGTCGTGTAAGGTGGGTTGGGTTAAGAGAAAATGACTGGCCCAACCTCACCCAACCAGCTTTCATGCCTAAGGGAAGCATCAGTTCAGAATCTCCTGGTTTCTAGGCCAGTACCTTAACCACTACACCAAACTGGCTCTCAAAGTCATATAGAATTGACATGTCTAGACACCTAAATCATAATAAGCATGCCAGATATCAACTTTAATATTAGGTTACTGTTAAATTTGGTACTTTTAAAGGAACATTCTTAGACCAGAGAAGCCAATAGTTTTGAGTCAGTTATATATTTCTTTATGGCATATATGTATAATCTCCTTTTATGATTCCTAAGAAGATTTCAACCAGATGTTTCTGGTATCTCTGGGAATTCTGAGGGTTGTGGTCCCAAAACATTTTGTTGATGTCCAGTTAGAGAAGAATTTCAAGGTAGACAAAAATAGGTTTAGTCTCAAAGACTCTGTTACATAGGTGAAGCTAATGGAAGTAACTTTTCCATAATGGCCCATCATGTTTCAGAATAATGATTAGAATCTATATTTTTTTCCCTTTAAGCCCATCCCACTCTCTGTTGTGCCACGCTAACTACTCAGCAGCCTTTGGCAAATATATATCCCAGCAGAGATATGTGTTTTATTTTCTTATGTCCTCTGCTCCTTGTAACCACTGAGATGGAAAACAAACTCCATGTGGGAAAGTTCCCAGCTGGGTTATTTTGGCTACCTTAGGTGGAAACGTGTTATTGGCCTCTGTGACTCAGGAGCAACTCAGACACTGTCTGCTCTCAGCTTCCCTTCCTAGGACTGTCTAGTATTAACCCATATATTAGTTTTTCAAATTTGTTCCAAATGATGTGTACATAAAAAAGAAGTATGTTCTTTTTGTGCTTTTACTGATTGGGGGGTCATTTTCTGTGACTGCCATCACTGCTGCCCCTATTATTCCATCTCTGTTTTGCAGATTATTCTGAACAGGTATTTATTATATTGATGATATTTTTAATTTTTCTAATGTCAGGTACTCCAGATCAGCTGTTACTAATCTGATTGCCCACCTGATATGTTGGGATTAGAAATCCCATAATTCCTACATAGTGTAATTAATTGTGTTTGGCTTGGTTGGTTGGAAATTCTGGGTACTGCAATACCAATTCATCTGGAAGGCAACCTAAGATTACAACATAGAGCAGGGTTGTCAAACTCGCATATCACGCTGATGTCATATGACGTATTGGGACTTTTTTTTCCTTCGCTAAACCCCGGCCCGTGGGCTGTAAATTTGACAGCCCTGGAATAGAGGATTCCTGGTCACATTTCCACTTCAGCCTTACTACTAGTGTTCTTTTAGCCTTCCATCTGTGACACATAATGTTTATGTGAAACACACTTACTAATCAAGAAAAGTACCATAAATTATCAGGTAAATATCTCTTCATAGCAGTCCTTGATTCAATTTTTGACTGCTCTTCTTTGATATCCCATCTCTTTGGAGATAACCTTAATTCTCAGTAGGATTGTTATCTGAACTATATGGTTTTTAAGGATCAGCCTTTAAAAGCTGGCCTTTCTAATATGGCATCTTTTAAAGTTGGTGATCTAATTTCTTTTGTCTAACCATGCTGAATATATTACTATTGAGACTCTGTCACCTTTAGGGCTTTTTGTTGATAAGGAAATCTGCCTTAAAACAAGGTGGAGATAGTTTAAAATTGGGTTTTCTGGCAGTCTCCTCCTACATATAGATTAGTGAATGGCATTTCAGTTGCAAGGCAATCTACTTAGCCTTGCAAACAATACTATGGTATTATTCTATAAGGGTTATGTTATGATCCCATTTGTCACTTGATGTAGATGATTTGTGGCATAGAAAAAATACTCCATACTGGATTTTTATCAAGTGATTCTTATTGGAAGCAACTGGGTGAATGGGAATTTACACAATGGCATGAAATACTACTGTATTACTGTTCCCTCCTCAAACACACATCTGCTCAGACAAAATTGTGCCTATACTTTTCATCTGAAACTTCTTTATGGACTATGTAAACATTCATGCTTTGTAATAGTTTCCAGTATGTTGGGTTTTATATCATACAGAATATGAACATATTTTAATTGGACAGCATATATGGAAAAGTGTATTCTTACACACTTTTCCACATATATTGTCTCGTTAAAATGCTTTCTACATCACTTGCTTGAACTATGCTTCTGCTGTCCACAAATTTGTACAATGTAAGCAAATCATACAACGCTTGATTCAGTCCAACAAATACCTCATTTGGACTCTCTGCACAATGTATCCTATCACAAACTCTATACCACATATATCCAACCTCTTGTTGCACGTACACACCCTGTCTCTGGCGTGCGGTTGTTGGGCAGCTGTTCTGCTCTAGGCACGTCCTGGTTGGAGAAGCCGCCCACAGTTAAAAACAGATGATTTCACAGAAAAGCAAACAGAGGAGGCAAGGGAAGGATATTTAGGAATGGGAAGAAGAGTTCAGGAAAAGAGTATTTTGTTGCTGGTTTTCTCTATTTTGGAGTAAAAAATATAGAATGGGATGACAGTAACACTAGGAATTAGGGACTGGGCATATTTAGTTACACAATATATTACCTGCAGTGTCCAGAATGAAGCATACTACCCAGTTGAACAGTATGGGGATAACATCCATGTCTGAAGCCGGACATGATTAATTTCAGGAAGAACAACCTGGGAATTTTAGTGATCAAGGCAAACACTAAATTGGGTCAGAATTCTCTGGTTTGCTCCCCAGCTTTTGTCAAACATATTTAATTAATACAGAGGAGATGGGAGATGATTCTAGGGTTATAAGATTAGGAAAAACATGATTCCACATTTGTATATACTACATGACATTGAAATGAGTGCTCATTCATAGTAAATATCTACCGTTTCCCATGGTCTACACAATCCTAACAAAATCTAAGGAAACTCCAATCTATTCTGTTTGCATCCACCTTAGTGGAAGCACTGGCCATCCATCTGTGCCTTTTGATGGTATTCTACTATTTGTCAAAGATGTAAACAGGCAGGTAAAGAAGCCAACACCCCAAATGCTGTGGCCAAATTGTTTCTACCTAGTCATTAACTCCCAGTTTGTTAATGACCTTTAATAACTGGTAATTACAGCTTGGGCAAGGGAGGAACCAAGCAGGTGCTGGTGTCCAGATGATCAGACAACTCCAAATTATATTTATGGGCAGGAGAGCATGTAGCAGTTAAGAAGGATGGACATGAAGGGTAAAAAGGTAGATCTGATGTAAAGCAGAAATGGGAGCCATGTTATGGAATCCCTTTGGGGGCCTGTTTTGATGTAGCCAAATGAATGAATATAGACTTCTGCTTCTGTCCCTTATTGGAATTTCCCAACTGTCAATAAGGGACAGGCAAGTTTTGTGGGGCTGCCCCAAAAGATCAGGACAGATAATTACAGAAATACTCCTTTATTTTGCATGTCTGATCCATTTGATATCCCTGGGGTACGTTAAGAATGACACACATCCTGAAGAGGGTCTTTACTTTGAACAGTTAAGATCCCTTCAACCAATCCTGCATGATCTAGGCATACATCTAGGACAGGAGTGCCAAACTCAATCGCGTCATGTAATGTCACATGATGTATCATGTTTTTTGCCTTTGCAGGAGTGGGTGTGGCCTTTCCATGATGCATCTGGCCCATGGGCTGCCAGTTTGACACCCCTGATCTAGGATGACTTCCAAGGCCATGTTTGTGGCAATGGTGCCTAGTTAATTTGCTACTTCTGCTGAGCCAAAAATTCTGATATTTAGCCCTCATCAGCTGGACAAACATATTGATGAATATAGATATAGGGAAAGAAAGCCTATTATACTCTCAGACTGTAGAAAATACGATGTGTGAACTGGAAGATTGATTTGTGTATGTTCTCCTTCCTTTCTAGGCAAACAGCTGTTTTCTCTACAGACTTCTTTCCCACCCTTGCCAGTAGCCACTTCAGAGCAGCCATGGCTTTGACCCTAGCGAGCAAAGTGAGCTTTTCCCGGCAGGCAAGTGGCTGAGCCTTAGCCCTGCTGGGAAGGGAAGTCTGCTCTCTATGACTCATACACTGGGCGAGGCAACCCCCTCCTTTCAAGACCGCAGCCACCACAAGACTCAAGCCCAGATAACAGTAAGGAGAGAAATGCAACATAGCATGCAAGCACTCTCTCTCTCTCTCTCT
>JAEANM010010687.1:0-15664 GCA_017656035.1 Myanophis thanlyinensis
GCTGGTGCAACAGCCAATAGGATTCGCCCTGTTGTCCGGAACATTGAAGCGAAGTGCGCATGCGCGATACTCTACACAAATAGATCAGTTTGCACTGTTCTTCAATTTTTATCGTCACAAATCTATTCAAATACCTTCTTAATTCTATCAATACACCAAACTCTAAAGAGATCAATCTGCATGGTTCTCCAACTCCAATGAAGAACAATCATATCACCATTGATACTTATAGATGCAGATATTTTTATATATGTGTATAGAGGGGAAAATTGATACAATATACTCCATATAGAAAACTATAATACAGATTTATTGTAATAATTAAGAAATATATATGAATAGATCATGGCATATGTACAAAAAAAGAGTTTGTATCTATGGACTTCTGAATATATATTATAGCATTCATCCAATCCCTGGTGTACATTTAAAAAGGGGATTGAAATAAATGCAAAGTTGAGTCATGTAAAATGTTAGGCTTGGATGACATCATCAAGTTGGTATTGATTCTAATCAACCATATAGACAGATTGCTTCCATGACAATCTGTTGGTAACCTCATCATTCAAGTCTTCCAATGGTATACTCATTGTTACTATAATGAATCCATCCATCTTGCTGCTGCCATTCTCTTTTTCTATTTCCTTCCATCTTTCCCAGAATTAGAGTTTTCTCCAGAGCACTGCTTAAGGTCTTTACATAATGTGACTGAAGTATAATTTGACTTTAATTTGAAATTTGGTTGATTTGTTTGCTGATCCATTTGTTTATTTTCTTGGCTGCCCACAGTACTCTCAGAAGTCTTGTCCAACACCAAACTTCAAGACTATCAATTTCCCTTCTGTTCTGCTTTTGAAGTCCAACTGCAGTTATGAGGCCACTGCCATACCCCCATAGATGTTTTGTATATAATTATGTGGACTTTGTGTGTATATGTTTAATTTTATTTTGTTGTGTTCTCATCATACCCTAAATAAATAATAAAGTCCAACTTTCACTTCCACAGAGTATCACTGGGAATAGCATCTTTATAGTTATAAACACATCATGGTATCTGAATATCTTTTCCAAGTTCTTCATGTTCTACCAAATGCTATCTGTGACCTGTTTCTTGATTGCTTGTTCCTTTACTGTTGATGTTGACCCCAAATTTCAGAAGCTATCTATCAGTTCAGTAACTTCATTCTCCAAAGTCTAATTTTTGTACTTATCATTAGTTTGATCTTCTTAATATTTAATTCTAGTCCTATTTTTTACTGGGCTCTTTGACATTTGCTACTAGAGTCTGAAGAGCCTTTGCATGTTTGACTATCAAAGTTATATTTTCAGAATCACTACTTATTGGTGTTTCTTCTTTTTTAAACCATACTCTTTTTGAATTATTAATGTAGTGTGATTATATGACATAATTGGGACCATGTTGCACAATGGAAGAAATATAAAAATTTTAGCTAGTAAATACATTTACATACTAAATACATTTGAGAGTCTGGATAGCTTATCTCAAAAATATTTGAAGAAGTTGTAGATTCTCCTGCAAATTTTCTAGTTTTTAATATAAAAAGTGAAATATAAAGGGAAAAGGGTTTAGGTCCATCTGTCTGCTCACTTAGAACACAATTTCTAATTCCATATTGAACTGCAATGTCTTTATTATGAGCCTGGTCCAAGTACACAAAAACCATTTGACACCGTTTTGTGGAGCAACACCTCAAGCACACAGTCAAGCATACTTATATAGTTTGTTTGGAAAAAATAATTTGTATTGGCTTTCATAAGCATCTAACCAGTTTCATTATTTTCTGTGTTACTAAAAAAACCAGGAAGTCATCTATTTGTGGCAACTCTTAGTTTCCAGACATTTTCCTCATAGTAGTAGCTACTGTAGAAGATGACTAGGCTGAGATTGAGAAAAGTATCAAACACATCATTAGTTTGGAGTCTGTACACCCCCACACATCCATTGTTCACCCCCTTTGAAGTCCATTGACTCTTGTACTGCACCAGTTTGTCTTGACCATTACTAGTTCAGATTGTTGTGTACAGGTATCATTAAATAAACCTGTAGTACTTTTGAACTCTATCCATTTTGCACCTGACAGCTACTACCAATTCATTCTAATGTTAGTCACATCCTACTACATGCAGAGACACTGTAATCTTCTGTCTGTTAGTAATTCCCTTTTTAAGAGGGAAAATGGAATTAGCATAGCTAAGCAGAATTCAACAGGCACAACTCTAGGTATTCATCTTCTACACACCCTACATCAATCTTAGGGTCAAAGTATTTAAAAACAGTGACATACCAAGATTGATTGTACTTTTGACTTTTGGTATGGTTACAACCCTCTGTTTCTGGTATCACTAAAACTCTTAGATCTGGTTCACGTGGTTTTGGGGAGTACTGAGCATTTATATATTTTGTTGTGCCTTTCTTACTCCCAGATTCATTCTCTATAGACTTGTTCCTTTGATATTTTATATAGATGTATTATTATCAGTCTGAACCAATCTTCTTCAGAATAAACACTTTTTTATATTAAAATTATGGTTCATAATGCTATACATACTGACCGGTGCAGGTTAGTAGGTTTAGTTATTTATTTTTACTTCTTCTATACTGCTATGAAAAGACTTTAGGTTTTAAAAGGCTGTTTATAATTTTACTACTAATAAAATATGGTGTGACTATCCAGTAAAGCAATAGCCATTCTAACCTGGTGAGCAGGCAGATCAATTTGGTTTGAAACTAGCTGGTATGGAATAGAGTCTCCACATATTTGTGAGGTTACTGACTCTGGCAAGGATAGCATTTAGTAATCTCTTCAAATCACCTACTTTCCAGATTGCTGTGATCAGGTGAATCCAATTATTCGTTTCCAATTTTTTTTGCCAACATAGCAACGACTGACCCCATTTTCATTGAGGATATCCCTGTACTTTAATCCATTCAGCTTTCCTTCAACCCTGACCAGTCTACCAGTCTCTGCTACTGAAGAACAACCCTGCTACTTTGGGATGGCATTGGGCAGATGATAAGCGGTGCCTGGTTAGAACTGAAACCAAACAATTCAATCTTGATTTGATCAGACCAGAAAATCTTGTTCCTCCCAGTCTGAGAGTCCTTCATACATTTTTTTGCAAATTCCAAACAGGCTTTCATGTGTTTGCACTGAGAAGGGCCTTTTGTCCAGCCACTCTGCCATAAAGCCCAGATCAGTAGAAGGCTGCAGTAATGGCTCTCCTTCTGGAACTCTGTCCCATCTCCACACAGGAGCTCAGGAGCTGAGACAGAGTGACCATAAGTTTCTTGGTCATCTTTCTTACTAAGGTTCTTCTCCCATAATTGCTCTGTTTGATCAGACAACGAGCTGTTGGAAGAGTCCTGGTTGTGCCAGACTTCTTCTGTTTGAGAATTATAGAGGCCACTGTGCTTTTAGGAACCTTCAGTGCAGCAGAAATTTTACTGTGGCCTTCTCCAGATCTGTGCCTTGCAATAATCCTGTCTCTGAGCAGGCAATTCCTTTGACCTCATGGGTTTTGCTCTGCTACAGTATGCATTGTCATCTGTGAGGCCTTTTATAGAGAGGTGTGTGCCTTTCCAAATCATGTCTGGTCAATTTAATTTAACACAGGCCAACTTCAATCAAGGTGTAGAAACATGTCAGCCATGATCAAGAGAAATGGGGGGCACCTGAGCTAAAATTCAGGTGTTGTTGCAAAGGGTCTGAATACTTATGCCAATGTGATATTTCAGTTTTTTCTTTTTAATAAATTTACAGACATTTCTAAAATTCTGTTTTTCACTGTCATTATGGGATACTGAGTGTAGATTAATGAGAAAAACAATGAATTTCAATAACTGTAGACTCAGGCTGCAGCACAACAAAATTCACAAAAGTGAAGGGTGTCTGAATACTTTCTGAATGCACTGTAGTTGGTGATTACTTATTCATTTAATTAATAATATTAGATTATAAATGTAGATGTGTTATAGATAGCTTCTTTATCATGAATCTTTTATTGTTTTATACTGCTACACTGTGTCACAGACTTTTTAATAGTTATTTCCTGTAAGTTTCTATCCAGATTTCATATATACGGTACACATTTAATAAATAAATGGTAAAACTATGTATTAGTGACCAAAATAAAAAGTCAAAAACAAAGTGCAACAAAATGCAATAAACAACTCCTTGTCAAGGATTAGTATCTTCAGAAAATAAATAGTTCATACAGTCATATTAATCAACATCTGAAATATCTGGAATATTTTCCTGAGAAAATATTTGTTATATACAAGTAACATTGGCAAACTAAACTCCAGTCTGATAAATATGTGCTGATCAAATTTAGAACAATAAGATCTTGACTGAAAAAATATGGATGATCATCAAATGATGGCAAGAAAGATACATCTTCAACTCTTAGCTGCAATCACCTGGATTATTCTGCAGTTGAGATTTGGGGATTCATCAATCTCCTTTGGAAAGTAGATTTAATTTTGCCTTGGAGTACAAATATTTTGCAACAAAAAATTGCGGAGAAATTTGGACTTAGGGAAGGAGAGAAAACACCCTGGTCTTTTACAAAGGTATAAATAACAGAAATCAAGGTGTTTTGTCAACTGTAAAAGCTATACAAAATTTCATTCTTGGTTTGGATGCTTTTTATCAACTTGCTAAAGTATGGCAGAATAAATGTTACTTTTCATATTTTGATTTCATCAGCCCCAAAATTTTATAGGTCTTCGGTATTGTGCTTAAGTGATAACACAGGCATTAACGTCACTGTAGAATTTTGCTTGGCATTGTTTCATTAGTGAAACCAAAAGATTTTTCTTTAAAACCACTATTTTTTTCCTTGATAACAAAACTCCACATTTGTTCCTAAGTATACAAAAGGGTGTAGATGTAATTTTTCAGTATATTTTGTGCCAACGAGACCTAGACACTTCCACAGCTAGCAAAGACTCACCCAGCTAATGAAAATCTCAGCTGGACGGTATCTCTGAACTTGGCAGTTGTAGTGCAAACAGAAGTAAGTATGCTTATGCTCACTGAAATCAGTGAACACATTTTTGTAACTCTCTAAATCATCAATTGGCTGGGTTCTCACAACATAATAAACAGTTTGTGGTTTACAAACAAAGGTGATTTTTCTCACAAAAGGTTAAGCCATCATGTGATTGATTTAGCTTTGGCTTGGTATTTTGTGAGAACCAAACTGGGTCTGTACTGTTATGGCCATAGGTTATTCAGGAGAATTACAACCATAAGATGCCAAGAGGAAGAAATAATACTGGGAAGCAACAGCCAGAGCCAGCAGAATTCAGTTTCCTTTAATAAACGAAGAGCTTCATGGAATCCTAGCAAGAGACAGTTAGTGCCTCTCTGTTTACTCATGGGAAGATCAAAAATGTACCTTGCTCACTACCATGTAAGGGAAGAAGACCATTAGATATCTTTTGTTTGTTTTGGGGGGGAGGTTTAAAAACATCAAAGCCCTAAAATGTGCATCCTCATTGAGTTCATTGACGTGAATATACAGGGTGGTCTGTAAATACTTGAGAGCTTTGCTTATTGTATAAAGTTACAAGGATGTTCTCTCTTGCATCACTTGCGTTTAGCAGTAAAGCTCCTAGTTAAAACGAGGCCAACACTTTCTGAAAACAGATAAGGTGTTTATTCTACAGAGAAAGAGGAATTGCGAGGAATAACATTTAAAAGGCATCTCTATAGAGAAAGAAAAATGTAAATCTGCATAAAACAGGAATACTCCCCCCCTTTTCTTTTTTCTTTTTAAATGATAGTATTCCAATACTTTTTTTAAAAAAATGATAGTATTCCAAGACTTCCAGTTTTATAGTTAGAAGCCAAAAGCCTTCATAAAGATGGTCAGAGGAAAAGGTTGTACTGGATATAGGAACAAAATTGAGGAGTATTATTGATGCTTTTTATGTGTGAGCTTTGAGCTGCAAAATCTAGCCTGACATTTCTCAGGAAAGGTGGAGATCAGCACTAGATAGAAAGGCAGTAGAAAACATCTGTAATTAGGCACGTCATTGACTTTCTGGGATCTCCAGGTTTAGAATTCCTTGGCTACCAGTTTCACATTTTTTGGATTAGATGTTGCACACAGGGAAAGCATTAGTGATTCATATTCTGTACAGCAATGTAACATATTCTTCACTAATAACTCAGAGATACGGTATGGGGTTTTCTGTAATATTACTAATAATAGAATCATATTTCAAACTTATCAAGAGCATAATCGCTGCTAAACCTTTAGGGTTAAATCTTTAGGGCTGTGGATTGACAATATAACACTGGTTTATAGTTTTGGGCATCATGAAATAAAGGAGACAGATTGCATTTTAATGAAAATGTATCTGATGCATATTTTTTATGGTGCATATAATGTTTGCAATTCAGTTTTCCTTTTTTATCAACTTTTTTTCTATAGAATAAAAGATAAATTAAAAAAAGAAAAATAGAACAAATCAGGAAAGTGCATGAAATGAAAAGGAAAATAAAGAAATATGCAATTCATTTTTCAATTCAAATTGTGGATAGTATTGCAGAATGTACACAAAAGACATATGCCTAACATATAGATTAAGTCATTACATTAAGAAAAATAACTTTCCAAAAGGACTGAATCTGGCATATTAGAAGAAAGATATGAAAATAAGAATTTGTCATATGTTAACTATACAAACTAATATAAAAATAGACAGAAGTTGGAAAACTTGAAATAAATCAGAACTGGAAGATTAGGAAAAGCCAGATAAAATTCACAAATATTCATTTCTACTCACACTTAGATACTCAGAATGTAAATCTTGAAGTTTTCAAGAAGATGGAATTCCCCCCCCCCAAAAAAAATAAGGTTCTTATATATATATTATATCTTGAAACATTGCAGGGACAAGCATTTTTTCCTGTTTGGATTCCACTTATATTTTTCTGCCTTAAATTTATTTTTAAATGATCCTTAGGTGATCATTTCTAGTTATTTTAATAATCTGACTTGTTTAAAAAAATTCTTAATGGGATAAAAGTACAATTTCATTTCAAAGTAGTTATTCTGAAGCATTATAGAACAGATTATCTTCTTAAAAACTAAGTTCTTTACATGTTGTAGCAGCATTAAGTCAGTGTTTGAAGTTACGAGGATTTGTTAAAAAATTGGTAATGCCTCAGTAGATAAGAGATTATATGCTGATGTATATATTTAAAGGATTTATTCCAACTCAGGAAATGGACATTAATGGGCCACCTACAATGAACAGCATTTAATATAGGAATGTCCTTTTTCTCATGCTAGTATATAATAGAAGAGCTTGCAAATATTTATTAAATTTGATCACTTTCTGAAAAGCATGTAAATGCTCCTATTTTACCAGTGCGTGTCGTATTACATTTATCTTACTTACAAAGACATGTTGTATATGTATGTAATGATAGTCCTTTAGAGAATCACATTAGAATTAACTGAGATGCATTTACTAAGTAATATAGAATCTCTTAATGAATGTTTGAGGGGAAACTTGGCTTCAGCAGAACTTTAACTAAAGTTAAGGTCTTTAAAGGGAATAACCTAGAAAAGCTAGAAGGCTCTCAAAGCCGGTGTAGGCCTTTCAGTAAAGGCCTGATAAGACACCCATTCCTTATACCACTGAGCAGCAGAGACAGCACATTTTGCATCAATTGCTATTTTGTGACACTTCTTAAGAATAGCATTGAAGTAGTCAAGGTGGTTGTAACCAATAACACACCAGCTATAAGCATACAACATAGCTCTTCTCACAGTTACCATTTGTATGTACAGTGACTGCTGATGATCAGGGAGCCATCCCAAAGAGCAAAAGTGTTCCTTTTGAGGGATTACAATCAGATCTTGAACAATGGGATTCAACATCTCAATTTCAGAATCCATCAACTGTAGCTCTGTCTTGTTTGGATTTCATTTCAGTTTTACCTTCTTCAAACAACTCATTGAAGTTAAGCAATGTTGAAAGGTGCTGATTGCTTCTTTGGAATTAGAAGGTAGGAATTAATATAGCTGGGTAATACTTTGCATTAATGTTTGAAAATTACCATTGATTGAAGGTGCTATACCTATGATGGCGAACCTATGGTAGAGATAAGCCAACTTATCTCCAGCTGAGTATGCACATGCGATTGTGCATGCACGAATGCACGATTGCAGAGACCCAGCTGGTCTTCAGGTCTCTGTTGTGTATGCGTGCAATTGCTGCAGGAAATCCAGCTGGTCTTTGGAGCTCTCTTGTGCATGCACACACAATTGCTCATGTGAGCATGAGTGCCTGTGCACAGCGTGCATTCATTGCATGTGCAAGAACTGCATGCATGTGTAAATGGTGCAGTTGCACATACAGCACACGTGGAGAAGTGCATACTTTTCAGCACTCAGTAAGTAAAAGTTTCACCACCACTGTGCTAGACTTTCAAATATCAATTGCAGGAATTCAATAGTAGAAAAGAGATGTGTCTCCATTTCCTCCTTATGAGCAAATCAAATTTATTCATCACATACATATACATACATAGTACAAAATGCAGTGAAATGTGTTTTCGATTGCTCGTGAGGTAGTAGGCAAAGGAGTAGTATGGACAGGGAGGAAGATTATGGAGTGGTTACGAGTGGTAGATTATTTAAGAGGTAGATTAGAAATTATTATAGTCCTGGGTTTGTTATGGTTTGGTTTAGGGTTTGTATTGCCTGTGGGAAGTAGCTCCTCCTTAGTCTCTCTGTGTTGGCTTTCAGGGAGCGGAGACGCCTTCCTGACCGCATCATACTGAACAGTTTGTTGTTGGGGTGACTGGAGTCCATCATTATTTTCCTGGCTGTATTTTGGCATCTTTTGTTGTAAATGGAGTGCAATTCAGGAAGCTTGGTGTGGATGATGCGCTCTGCTATGCGCATCACCCTCTGTAGAGCTTACCTGTCCTGTATGGTACTGTTTCCAAACCATGTCGTGAAGTTGCCCGTCAGGATGCTTTCTACTATACAGTCCCTAGGGAGAGGGGGCGGTATACAAATCATGAAAAATAAATAAAATAAATAAATACAGGAGTAGAAGTTTCAGAGCACTGCTGTGGGTAGTCTGAAGTCTTTCAGTCATCTCAGATGGTATAGGCGTTGTCGGGCCTTTCTCACTACGATGTCGATGTGTTTTGACCATGTTAGGTTTTGTGAAATGTGGATGCCTAGGTATTTGAAGCTGTCCACCCTCTCCACTGGGCTATTGTTGATTATGTGGTTTTGGTATGTTCTTTTCTGCTTTGTACTGTAGTCCACTACTAGCTCCTTTGTCTTGCTGGCATTGAGGAGGAGTTTGTTTTCCTGGCACAAGCTCTCTAGGATCTTGATCTTATTTAGGTAGGCTGTCTTGTTATTATCTGAGATCAGGCCTACCACAATGGTATCATCAGCTACTATGAAGAACAAAATGGATTAAGATGGCTTAATCCTTCAAGCCTTCAAGTTATGTTCTTATGTTTCAATCCTATCAGTTTCAATCTTACTTTATGAAATCATAAGCCTTTTGAACAGAAACAGTATTACTGTACAGGTGTCTGGTAATATATGATTTAGTTCATGGTTGCAACAAAACTGAAATTATAATATAAGTAGATAACACTATATTTATCAAGTAGTTGAGGTCTTGGATCTTAGCTGCAAAGAAATCAGGTGATCAACTGAATATCAAATTTTAAAGATTAATTTGCCACCATATAATAGCCACCTTGATTTGTGCAGCCCAATAACCAATGCAAAATACAATTCAGTCACCATAGACCAACAGTTTGCTATGATTTACAAACTAACAGCAGATAGAAGAATTCTACAAAAGGCTGAAACATTGTTTAAAACATTAAGCTACAGCTCTTTAGCATATGAAAATAATGCATGGCAAAAACACAGGCGACTTGGTGTATTCTAATATTAATACAATTGACTATATGCTATTCCTACACAATGTAGGACTAAGCTGAATGAAAATATAATGGTCCAAAGTAAAGTGTTCAAGTCAAAAAGATCCTATCCTCCAACAACTTATATTATCATGGCTGTTTATGTACATAGTTTTAAGTACTATTAATTTTTATTTTTAGTAGAAAGGATTTCATTGCATAGCTAATTACATTTGGATGTGAGATATTATTCAAATCAATACAGAATATGAAATAATTTTCAAACAAATGGCAACTTTGTTTTCAGTAACGTGAATAGGAAAGTTAAATTCCACTGGTGATATGAGAGTGCTACTGGTAAAGCTATCTGGAAATTTTAAAGAGTGAGTAGTATATTTTTCATCGTACAAATAGATTTTAAAAGATCATATGTATGGTACAGAAAGTACGGAGTTCACACTTCATCTAAGTCATAACTTGATTAAACACATGTAGACTGAGTCAGAGTTGCCCTGATTCATACATTGTCAAACTCCAGGGAAATCAGGATATGCAGGCAGTTCAAATGCGTATAAAGATTTATTGCAAGCTTAATCTCCTTACAAAAATCTGAGCTACTAACAGTCAAGGAAATTAGTGGGAATTAAGAAGGTATTCAATGTGGGCTGGTCTTAGTTCTCTTGTGGGTACGCAGGGACTTGTGACTTATGATGTGTTTGATCGCTCCCTCAGGCTCAGCCTGGTCATCTCCTACATACATACATTATGCTAAGCTTCAAGCTATGATTTAAAAGCAAAGCAGTTAACTTCACATAGTGTGCTAAAGACAAAACCATTTTAAAGCCTGTAATGGCTAAGCACAATACATGAACTCTATTCTCGTTTGAGGAAGACTTTGAAATCCTAGAATCTCTTCTTTTGAATTATCAAAAGGTGTCCACTTACCCAAAAGCTATTCTAAGAACTTTCAGCTGTACCATCATTCCATTTCTGTTCCTGAAATATATTACAAATAATTGATTAAATATGTAACAGCACTGAGGTTTTGATAGTTTGTATATAAATAAAAAATGTACTACACTATTGATAAAACCTCAAAGGTTTGTCAATATGAATTTTCATTCTTGAGGCCAAAGATAATTTTTAGTTATTGCTGCTTTCATTTATCATGCCAGCATTACAGAGCCTTACAAGGAAATCCTTGCCAAGAATGTAGTGCTTCCCAATTTAATGGGGACTATATAGGACTTGTATTAACATAAGAATAGAATGAAGCTGAAACCACTACAATGTCAAGTATTACGTGGACACACAATCCTTGTTACTTCAATATAAGATATAAATCCAGAGATTTCTCATGCCATCGTTTTGTAAATAATTACAGTTATGCTGAATCTGTTGTATAAAGTTTACATGGGAGGTTCACTGCACCCTCTCTGTTGTTTAGAACATTCAGAACCACCAGAGAAATGTTGACATATGGCTGCACTGTTTTAGTGCACAAGACATCTACTACATGCGAACATAATAAACAGGAGTATAAAGGCAGGTTTGTGCAAGCAGTTTAGATTGACCTCTCTGGCAGATGAAATCCATCTTGAGTACATGGTGCTGATTTGGACAGACATGTAAACTTATACTTGTAACCACAACTACTAGTTCTACAAATATACCAAAATTCCCCCAAAGTGAGCCACTCTTAGCAAAATGATCCTAAAGAAGCCATAATTCATCCACTTTCTATTAGTTTAATATTCCCCAGATTTGTGTGGTAACAAATGATTCTATCACTGTTTATTTGAATGCCATTAAAACTGAGGTGTGATTAACCTAAGAAGGTGCTACAGATGCACTTTATTCTAATCTTGGGCAGAGGACAGTCAGTTTAAAAGTTAATGCTCTACTAAATCAAACCTAGCTCCTAATTAATAAACATATGTAATAAACTTCTGAGAATCATAAAACATAAATGCTACCATTTGATTTGCAATAAAGAAATTATTGTGGAAGATTCCAAGAAGTGGAAAGTTTTGGATGCAATTTAATCTGATTCAGAATCTGTTCGTAACAATACACTTTTTTTTTGTTTCCATGACCCTTCACAGCTGTCTTGCAGTGGGCATAAACATAATTTAAGGATATATAGCATAATGCTATATCATGTAATCATGCATTATGTAAATAAGAGCTAACAAACTTGGAAGTAGCAACTTCCATAATTTCAGAATCTGCAAACCACTTTCTTGAGCATAGAGGCTGCTAAACCATATATTTTCTTCACACAATGCAGAAAAGTAGGTGAACCAGGAACAGAAAGCATAATTTAAAAAAAAATATGGAAAAAATGCAGCAACAGCCATGTCTTAGAACATCAATATCATATGATGTCTTTCCTATACAGAGGAAAACACATGGAAAACATTACATGAAAAAAATGACAATAATTTTTTGGAAAAGGTCAACAAGCAATAAACAAACTATTCTGGAAAGGATCATATAAAATTTCCATTAAATTTTCCATGTTAATACTGCAACGTGTAGAATCCTGATATGTTCTCTATAAATAATAACCATAACATTTCTGCATATTTAAGTATTTTACCTTATTAAATTTATTTAATATATATTTACCAGATTAAAATACATAAAACTATTGAAAATAAGGCCTTTTAAAAACACTGAATGAATTATTAAGTCAGGATAAAGGAAAATAACAGTATATATGTTCAATATTTTAAAAGTATTGCTATTATCTTTATAACCACTTCACTATCCCTAACCATTGAATGGTTAACAATCAGAAGCAGAAGAGGAAATTTTATAATATAGGTTGTCCTTGACTTATGACCACAATTGAGTCCAAAATTTCTGTTGTTAAATGAGTTTTGCCTCATTTTATGACCTTTCTTGCCACAGTTTTAAGTGAATTGCTGTGGTTGATAGGTTAGTAACTCAGTTGTTAAGCAAATCTGGCTTCCCCATTGATTTTGCTTGTCAGAAGATTGCAAAAGCTGATCACATGCCTTTGGGACACGGCAACAGTTGTAAGTATGAACCAGCTGCCAAGCATCTGAATTTTGATCACATGATCATGGGGATGCTGCAAAGGTTGTAAGTGTGAAAAATGGTCATGTCGCTTTTTTCAGTGCTGTTGTAACTTTGAATGTCACTAGAAGAAGTGTTGTAAGTCGAGGACTATTTGAAGTTTCATTGAGAAGACACAGATGGAACTTAGATCCAATAAACAAATACATGGAAAAGAACTCAAAAGTTAATAACATTCACACATCCCAATTTGTATGTTAAAAATGAAAATAAATTGTAATTTAAATATAATAGCCTGTTAGGAATAATATATCCAGAGTGCTCTGTATGCCTGTATTTATGTGACTACAGTGTAACTCATTATAGACAACTTCTGGAGCTTTGCTCTGGCTATGTGGTTCTTCACTCGTCCCACGGGTGCTTTTCAAAAGGCTACTGGACTTTGTTTGTTTTTTCTTAAAGGTATTTTGCTTCTGACCCAAGAAACTTCTTTAAAGCAAAAAACAAAGATCTGGACTGGCTCAGTATTGATTCAGGTTGATTTCTATTCTTCCGAGGTCAGTGAGGAACTTAGATTGTTGTGGGCAATGTGCTGACATTTGTAAACTTCTCAGACAGTGTTGTAAAGTACTATATAAATCTAAATCAGGGGTGTCAAACTCAAGGCCTGAGGGCTGGATCCAGCCTGCGGGGTGCTTAGATCTGGATCCGGCCTGCGGGATGCAGGCTCCCAGGCTCTGTTTTTGCTGGCAGAAGGTTGCAGGAAGCCATCCTAACTGAAACAGAGCCTGGGAGCTCTTTTTCACCGGTAGAACGCAACCACAGGTGCCCACGACTGAGTGATGTTGAGTTGGTCACACCCACCCTGGCCCCCTGAGGTCAAACACAACCCTGATGCAACCCTCAATGAAATCGAGTTTGATACCCCTGGTCTAAGTGCTATTGCTACTTATATGACTGTTTTTGCTATATAGAATCTTCCAGTTTGACTTGTCCAGGCATACTTCCCATCAATAACATTTTATCAACTTCCAGACCCATGACATAAATGGACAGGAATTTACTTATTCTTTAGCATATGATGAAAACATGACCGAAGAAAGGTAAAGATACAGTATATACGTACATAGTCTATGTAATTATATATAACAGTGGCCTCATAACTGGCTGTCCAGTTCAGTTATCCAGGTGATCACCTCTACGGTTGCTTCATACAGATCTTCTAGGGAACCAAAGAATAAATGTCATGGGCAATCTTGCACAATATGTTTAATAGTTTGCATATATGTAATTTTTCACTTACAGAATAGTCCCAATGATATGAATTATATCACTGAAGTTGGGATAACATTCTTACTGTTGTTGACCTTCTAAAAACTATTGAAAACTGACCTTTTTCATAGAGTATGTGGAAAGAGAGGTTGTAACTGTTGCTTTTATTACCATTCAGAAGTCCTATCACTATGGATGGTTGCCTAGTCAGCCGTATGTTTTGCCTGCATTTTACATTTTTATGTCTCAGTTCCTTCCCAGAGACCTGGCATTGCAGATCTTGTAGTCTGATGTTGTTAAAGATATTATATGATAGAAAGTGTTCCAAGTAAAACTTTTGAAATTGACTGATGGTGATTTTGTCAATGCCAATGGTCTTCAAATAGTGCTCTAGATGTTTTGGCGCTGCATCCAAGATGCTTATGATTATTGGTACTACCTTTGCTTTTCATTTGCCACAGTATTTCTACTTGCAGGTCTGTTTTGTGATTTTTCTGCAGTTCTTTCTCTTCTATTCCACTGTCTTTGACTACTACAATGTCCACTGTCCAGACTTTTTGTCTTAATTATCAAATTGTTAATTCCTGGATGTTATGTGGCAGGTGCTCATCTGTTTGGATTCTAAAGTCCCAGAGCACTTTAGTTTCTTCATTTTATATTACTTTGTCTAATTTCTGGTCCCACTTGTTATATATTTGAATAAACTGCATTTCTTGAAGATATTCCAATGCACTACTAATACTACTTTGTCATGCCATTATTTGTAGTCAATTTGTATGATCTTCTTGCAACAGCTAACTCAGAAGTCTACTGTTTTTTCATGTTTTTGTAGCATTTGCTGTCTGTTGCTGTCTCAGTTCTGGCTTTATGTATGTATGTATGTATGTATGTATGTATGTATATATATATATATTATCAAGGCCTGATATTATGCAGTCAGAATTAGCACCTCTGTCTCTTTCTTTAACTTCCAAGCTATTAATCATTGCCAGGTCTTGTTATTATCTACTTGCTTGTTATCATTACTGGCCATGTAATACTTTACCTTGCCATGCCTTTTTCTCTTCATTTGGTCTTTCTTGTAGGCCAGCTTGATCTGCCCAACATCCCTTCAGATGTTCTTCCAATGCCTTTTTGTCTTCTTCAACTGTCTGTCGGACTTGCAAATTCCAGACCCACCTTTGATAAGCAGAGACTGTAAACTGCTGTGTGGATGAGAGGCATTGCTCATTATTTTTCTGGTCCACTGTTCCAGCTGTAAATTTAATGCCAAGCAAACACCTGCAATTGCCCAGGTGTTAATTGCCTTGATGGCATTTAGACCACTAAGTTTAGACTTTAGGTTTTTCTATAATGTCATGATGGATAGATGGTAGAAGGAAGAAAGAAAGGGAAGGAGGGAG
>JAEANM010010688.1:0-15664 GCA_017656035.1 Myanophis thanlyinensis
AAGGTGTTTGGACTTCAACTCCCAGAATTCCCCAGCCAGCATGGCTGGGGAATTCTGGGAGTTGAAGTCCAAACACCTTAAAGTCGCCAAGTTTGAGAAACACTGATGTACATGCACTGCATGAGCATTGATTACAAGGACAAGCAGAAGAACACAAAGCATTTAAGGAAAAACATTATATTCTAGATGTCTTCATAAACCATTTTGGGTTTATTATCATTAATCAGAAACAATACCTAAAATGTTTTGGTTGTTCCAAGTTTTAGATGAAGCGACATCCCAAAAGCCAAAATGTGGATTTATTTTACACAAAATAATAGGCACAGCTGATACGCAACAAATCCTTTATTACTCTTCTCAGAAGATTTCACTAGATTCCCTTCTTTCCCTGCAGCCCCATTGATATCCCAGAATGGTATATCCCAACTGGCTCAGTGGCTATCTTTTCCAACGATCTTTTCAGATCATTTCTTTCCCTCCCACCACTCAGCTGCAATTACAGCTGACGGACTGCCCTATATCACTGTGATTGACTCAGTAGCAAGGAATAGTTCCTTCAAATACGGACTCTCAGATTTTGAGGCTAAAGAGGAGAACTAGGAAGACTTTCAAACCTGTGGTTTGAAAGTAGCTGTCAGTCACCTAAGAATGATTTAGATCCAGCACAGAGAACTGCCGATTCAGAGAACAAATTGTTTGATCCTGAATTTGGGAGTCTGCCAATCCCTGAAATAACCCTTAGCTAAGGAAGGCTAAGCAATGAAGATCAGCAAGTTTCCTTAAGGAAAAAAAAAGGATACTAATTCCTCTAATCAAGCAAGGTCTCAAACTTTAAGAACATCCCCAGAGGTTCCTATCTATTTTTGTTTTCCAAACCTCTCATTTTTGGTTTCAATATTCCTAACTCCTTACAATGCAAACAGATCCTGCACCTTACCATGCTTGGAGTGGATACTGCAGATTGCAACAATTCTAAGTACTGGGCTATAGAACAAGATCTGCTCACAGCCAGCTATAGGCAAACTATATTTTCTCTCATTTACATCCTGCAGCTATAGCATTATCTGTTAATCTATGAACAAGGTTATAAAACCTGTGAAAATGGTGTCTCCTACACTTGTTGCAACTGAGACTAAGTCAGATCTCAAGGTGGTATATCAGCTTGATTTTTGCACTGCCCTTCCTTCCCTCAGAGATCATTGTTGATGTCTTTGGTTTATCCCTATTCTTATCCCCCCTTCAAACCACATCTTCTCATTCTGCTTTTTTGTCTGTATCTTGACCAAATGAATGTTTTGCTTCGCTCATGGATCATTCAAAGGAAAGTGTTCCCTTCAGATTTGTTCATGGAATGTTTTTGCACATCCCTAATTTTTGTCTTTGTTGGCACAGAAATGCCTCTTCCCCCCAAAAAAATTAATATATACATCTCATGAAGTGGGATATTTCTATGCCAAATAAAATGCCTATGTTGTTATGTACACATATTGTACATCAACTGGCAAACTACTGAGAAGCAATAAAATGCTTGGTAAATACAAAATACCCTTGTCAGATATACTACTATCATTCAATTTATTGTTCTATTTAACTCAAAATCCACTTTCAGTCAATAGTCTTATTCAATGAAATATGAGAAATGAAAGTACTGTATATATACAACCCCAATTAATAATTTTGATATTGACTAAATAAATTACTCTCTTTAAAAAAAATACATATATAAACTATAATGTATATCCAATTGTTAATTACATACTGTGAAGTATGGCATTTTACTTGTGCAAACTTAAATACTACAAGGAAGTATTTAAAACAAAACATTTAAATAATTATCACACAGAATAAACATTCACTCCACTACTCACTGAATGTATTACAGCTAATACTGTAATTACGAAAAATGCTTTAAATACATGTAAAATAAATGGCCAATGACAACTTGGAAAATGCAATTCATGAAGTCATAAAATCCATAATTAGCTCTAATGAATATTTAAAGTCAAAGTTCAACCTAACTTTTTCAATGATAAATCCACTACATCAATATAACTCAAGCAATACATTTATCACTGCAAATGACAGCAACTGAATATTAATTAGAATAACTCTCTGCTGACAGGAAGTCTTTATCTCTTGCTAGTCTTTTTGACTATAGTGCATGTCACCAGTATGTTTGTCACGTCTGATATTATTGATTACCTGCCTGTTTTGCCAAAAACAATTAAACAGATTTCTTTTTTTAAATATTTATAAACCTGACTGTCGAGAGCACTTATTTTTCTATTAGAAAAATATAGTGAATTAGCTGCCATATTTTAGTTCAAAGAGCAGCAGCAAATAAGAGTTGCTATCACTCTAGACAGCATGACATTTTTATATAAAAGTACTCTTTTGTTGTAAGCACTCTTTTGTTGTTTAATTTTTTAAAATAGTTCATTGGACTCTTTTGTACTGAAATATAATGAATGGTTGTTATTGGACATAACCTATTTAAAAAAACATAGACTGGGTCTTTTGTATTCTTAATGGCCTAATGCAGATGTAAATGAAACAAATTCAGTTTTTGCTTATATCTAGAGCTATAGGAAGACATATTTCAATACAACCAGTTCTGGTCAAATGTTTTTACATAAATGGTAGTTAAATATTTTTAAATATAGACTAAATCAGACAATCTCTTATCAACTGATCAATATGATATTGAAGTAAGTCCAGGTACTAGAGATGAAGATCAGAGAAAAGATTCAAAATAAAGTCAAAGAAGCAGTTATGGTTTTTAATAATCTCATATTATTAATTAAAGTGTCTTTGGTTCCCTGGATAGTAGTGAGTGTCTATTCTAAATGGAAAAGCTGGGCATACAAATCAACTCATTAAAAATCTATCAGTTTTATCTGCAAACAAATTAGTTGTCCATCAATTTATCATTCTTTGCATTAGCCTTATCAGCCAAAGTACAAATATTAAAATGCTGTTGCATTTTGTTTTTACCTCAGGCCTTGTCTATCTAATATGTAGACATCTGGAAAATTTTAAAAAATAATATAATCATTTGTATTAACTCTTTAATATATTTTATTTACTATTTGTAAAATTTATTGGCCACCCATCTTACCTCAGGGTAACTCTGGGTGGCTTATAATCATAAAACCATCAATGTGATCCCAAGGCCTGGCATTGAACTAAATTATTGTCAACATACAAGTTCTGTGGAATGTAAAAGCTAAATCTGTGATACAGATATTAAGGCAACAACATGTATGGGTGCCAAGACAGGGGACCAAAGTCTATTTAACTTTACCTTTGTCATTTGGAAATATAGAATTCATTACAAGTTTTCTGAAGATGCTGTTTTCGAAGTATCTATACCTTCGAAAGACAGCAAATTCTAAGAGATCAATATAAACTCCACTCTCCACACAAAGCATTTCTTAAGCTCCTGAGCCTGGTAACTGCAATAAGGCAATCTGTTAGCTGGTTTCTCACTGATCTCCTTCTATTCCACAAAATGTATTTTTTAGAAATGTGTACCTTAAAATTGGGAATAGACTTATTTATGTTTGATGATTTGTGCCATCCTTGTCAATTACATTTTTAATACAATTGTGTATATGTTATTTTACGTCTGAGCAAGTAATCAAAAAAGTTATTATCAATATTGTAGTGCATTATTATTTATTTTTCTGAGCACATCTAATATCAAAATATGGTGAAATCATTATTTCAACTGATAATGTAGAAATACAAATCAAACCATAAATTAGCCGAGTACTTTGATTCTGTTCCCACAATATACACACAGCAGGATTTCTCACTGATTGAAAGGACAGAGTTTATAGAGAAGAGTTATCTCATCCAACACCTCTTTGCAAAATAGAATTGAAAGCCTGATTACCTTTAAAAGTATGAAATGTAAGAGACTGGCATACTGTCAGGCACTTGTGGCTTAACATTTATACCATATAAAGCATAATCTTATATATTTTACACAGAAGCAAGTCTGAATAAATTCAGTGAGGCTTACTTTTAAATAAATGTTTCTATAAAATTAAAATCTTGCTTTTATTTGTTTACACAGAACATATTTTGCCAGTTTTTAAAAAATTAAATTGATTTTTAATTGGTTCCTGGATTCACATTGTTTGAAGTAGCCAAGATGTTAATAGCCAGAGGTCTATTCTGTAAATGATCCTGCTGATGATAAAAATAAATAATCTGGATTTAAACAAGTTTTTAAAAAGCTTAAGGAGTTCTATGACTCTTCCCCACTAAAGAAATTGAAATGTTGCTTCGCTTTCTAATTATTTCATAAAAATTAAAACAATTAAGATAGCTATCTCAAAAGTTGCTTTTTTTTAAACTGATCATTTGGCTTTGGTACAAGATATAATAAAAATAGATGTCATAACAAACATAACAGAATGGATGGTTTCTGGTTAATTTTTGAATTTACAAACAATTATTTATCTATTCTAATACAAAATTTAATTTCATACTTTTAAAGAAAATATCTGAGGTGAGGAGGTGAAAGTCTGTTCTGCCATACAGAAAAAACTTTTACGAGGTATGAAATACCATAACCTTTAATATTCTTCCATTGAAAACTGTTGCCTGAAGCTAAACTACACCTCCTTGGCTTCCTTGTCTTTAAACACTAATTAAACTGCAGCTCAGCCTTGATCAATTTAATATTTCATAGATCTCTTCTTCTATAATAGACTCAGTGAGAGCAAATTCAATCTGTTGGAAAGCATTATTGCCCATTTAGTTTAGTATCATTCTGATCAACTGTCAATCCGAAGGGTAGCATGTGGCAAAGATGGGTATTTAGCAAGTCAGAGTCATTGGATGTTGTTCTGTATTTCTAGATGTTTTGTAAACTGCCTTGGAATAAAGGATGATTGATTTACAAAGTAACAAATTTCAAATATCATATTCTAAGACTAAACACAAAATAATTGGACAGAACTATTCCCTTGCCTGACCCAGTACGATCAAGCTTGTTTCAAGGTTGACTGCCTGCATGAGAAATATGTGCATTATTTCATTTTGTCTCCGATCCAATGTTCAATGTTAGAAGTTAATTAAATTGCTTGTCCATTGTATTCATCCACTTACAAAGTTAATGATATTCTGTCCTGAATTAAGGAGAATTTTATAAAGCTTGCACTATGGAACCTGGCATGCTGTACATGGAGGAGCTGAACTCTGTCATAGCTTTGGGTTGCAATTCTTCTAATTAGGAAATAAAATGAATGTTTCTGGGTCTGCCAAACTAGAGGACAATTCATTCCGGCAGTGAGGCAAAATGCTTTGACAATAGCAACTTAATTATATCTTGTGTTTGACTACAATAAATTGTTCAGAATTAATAAACTTGTCAAAGTTTTTAAATCACCATAGGAAAGATGAACAAGAGTGTAACAAGACAGCCTTTTAAGAGAGCACAAAGATTTGTACCCCAAAACGAATTATTTCAAGGACAGAAGCCCTAAAGGTTTTGCAAGTTATCAAAATGCTCTCTTTAAGCCATATAGTAATTAAAATGGACATAGAAGATTTATTTTTCTTCCCAATCCTTCAATCTAACACTAGTATGCGGAAGTGTATTATGGCTCAAATAAAGGCGATTTCTGAGGACATTTCTGAGCTGAAATTCCTCCAAGCTGAAGATCAGGATTAATCAATAACTATCAGAAACATTTAATTGCAATTTTTGTCTACTAAGAGGTTATTGTGGCCAAAACCTTGCTCAACTAAAGCTACCAAATCACTTTGAAAATACAACATAATTTAAATATAACAGTGTATACTGGGCTCCCAGGAAGGCATTGGCAGCTTGTTGATCAAAAACAGAACCACATTTTATATATCTGTGGTCTACTATTTTTCAAAACCAGACAAAGTAAAAGGCAGACACATGTATATTACAGCACGAGGGTGGAATAAATACATCTGGGAGACCTCATTACAGATAGTCCTTAACTTACAACTTGGACAGTTTAGCAACTGTCCAAAGTTATGATGACACTGAAAGTTGCTTACAACCAGTCTTTGCATTTGTAACTCATGATTCCCATGATTATATGATGAAAATCTGGGAGTTTGGCAACCACCATGCATTTATGAAGTTTGGACACCCAGGGGTCATATGATAACCATTTGCAACCCATCTAGCCAGCTTCTAAAAAGCAAAGTCAATGGGGGAAGCCGGATTTGCTTAACAAGTGCATGATTCACTTAACAATTGCAGGGATTTTCATAACAGCCATGTCAAAAAAGGTCATAAAATCCAGGGTAATAAAATCCAGTGGATTTGCGCTTAGCAACACAAATTCTGCTCCCAGTTGTGCTTATAAGGTGAGGACTACCTGTATTTAACCCTTCCTGTTAGATCAACATGACAGATTCCTGACTGATGGTTTCCCTGACTGAATTCACTCAAGGTCAATTCAGCTTGCTGTGAATGTTATGCGTGTATTACAAAAGTACTTTGAGCAGTTTGGTTTATATATATTGGGGAGCCAGGGTGCATCTCATTTTTTAATAATGAATGTAGTTCCTGGGGGGTGGGTTGTGTGTGTGTGAGTGACACATATGCCTGGAGTATCTTTTGCTAGTAGAGGGTCACATTAATTACTGAAAGTAAAAGTTTACATATATTTGTCACACACAAATATCTACCTTTGAATAATTTTTCTCAAGAAATAAATGAACAAAAATAATATATAATACTTTTATTTGTGTATAATATTTACTCATTAAGTCATGTTTTAGATTGTATTTATAGAGAAACATTGAAAATTCAAACAGCATCACAAACTTTTAAGAAAACTGTAATTGACTTTAGGTTTGTGTTTTGAACAGCATATTCATAACATCTCAAGAGGGAAATTTCAAAATTGAATAGTAGTTGAGCAGTCAAAGAAAAAAAACCCTTTTATTTTTATTCCAATCACTATGAAGTATGAGTTCCAGTAGGCACTGCTGACATAGCAATGCCAATTTTGAAATAAATATTATAAGTAATACATTTGAATTTCATGTTATCAAAAGCTAACATTAATATTATGAAACTAGGGACTAACAAGATGTAATATGAACTAATTGTGAGAGCAATCTGGAAGCATAAGGAAAACAATATCCACAAACCTCAATTCCTGAACATTATCTAGCTGTCTCCTTTTTTAATTAATTCTTTTGGTGTGAAAGTTTTCATTTTATCCAATATTAATTAATTGTATTTTCTCAACTGAAAGATGTCTGTTGAATTGAATTTGTTTTTCTTGAATACTTTAATTATAATTCTACATTTCAATATTATATTTTATTCTTCATTTTCTACCTATGGAACATTCATGAAGAAGATGACGATCCTATTCATTCAACTGTATTTGATTCTCAGTGATTCTATATAACACTAATAATAGTAACCCTTCACAATGTTTTGAAATAAACAAACCCAACACTATCACATTTCATATATAAGAGAAAAGCTATTGTATGATCTAAGGTACAATGTACTAAAATCTTAAGAAAAGACTCCTCTTGCCTTTTTTTTTTTTTTTTAAAAACCCCACATAATTTTAATATACTATTGAAATGTTCATTGGTATTTCGTTTTCATGCTTGGCTGATAGAAAATGATGGACTTATGACCATAAATGAGCCCCAAATTTCTGCTGCTAAGCAAGACAGTTAAGTTTTGTCTCATTTTACAACCTTTGTTGCCACAGTTGTTAAGTTCTTAATAACTGCAGTTATTAAGTTAGTAAAACAATTGTTAATTGACTCAGGACTTCCCCATTGACTTTGCTTGTCAGAAAGTTGCAAAAGGTGATCACATGCAACCGTCATAAATAACTAATTATGAAGCACCCTAATTTTGATTTTGTGACCCTGGGGACACTGTAACCATTGTAAATGTGAAAACAGTCATAAGTCACATTTTCAGTGTTGTAATTTCAAATGTTCACTAAATGAATGGTTATTAAATTGAGGACTACATGTATTTCAAAAACATTCTCACAACATAGATTATATGATTTGAAAATTGATCAAGAAATTAATGAGTTAAAATTGCTGTTACTGTTATATCAGCACCAAGATGAAATTATACTATTAAACTACTACTTCTTCCGGCTGTTCCTGTAAGGGGTCACCACACTGCATCATCTGTTTCACATAACAACTTGGGCCTCAATCCGGTGTGGAATTCCCACTGATGAGTTGCATGTTTAAATTTGGCAAGTTTTTACATCGGAAGTCCTTCCTGACATAACCCTCTCTATTTATCTGGGCTTGGGACCAGCACAGAAGTCACTGGCTTGCAACCCCTGTAGCTAGATTGAATCATACTATTAAACTGATTTTTAATAATTTTAACAATGTAATAAATTACTATGAAAATGTTTTTGGTATTACATCTTGAAACCTTCTTTCTTCCTAAGAATTATGAATAACTTATTGAATTGTTGCTCTATTCATTTCTCCGTTATACCATGAGACACATTACCTTGAAAAATAGTGACTGATTTGAGGTTAACCAGTAACCTTTGGGTTTGAGTAGTTATTTAAATTTTTGAGTAGAGGACTTAAATTCTTAATTTCCTAATCTAACTATTGCACTATATTATAGGCTTCTTTGATTCTCTTAACCCCAACCCTAAATTGGGAAATCTCATATTGGGGTACTAGAATTCACTGGCTATTTATGCATTTTGATGTTTGTAAGGACTAGTACCCAACAGCATACAGAGAGTTGATGTATTTGGATCATTACTTTTATAGTAATTGCATAGTCATCAAGATGAAGTAAATTAGGCTGACCATATTAGATAGCCAAAAAAGAGGACAGGGGGGGGGCGTCTGGGCATTGGCATTGGCGGGGCGTCGTCGTCGTCCTGCGGGGGGGTGTCATCGGGGGGGGCGGGGGTCATCGTCGTCAGGGGGGCGGCGTCGGCATCGGGCTTCCCTTTGCCGGAAATCGTCCGCAAATCCAGACTCGGCTGAGAAGCAAGAAGCTTGTTCCGGGACCTCTTGCTGGAGCCTCTCACTTTTCTCCATTTGCCCGGACATGACATCGCCACTTTTACATCCAGTCCGGGGCGTCTGGATAAATTTATAAAATTTATAAAACCCGCCCGGACGCCCCGGACAGGATGTAAAAAGAGGACATGTCCGGGCAAAAGAGGACGGTTGGTCACCCTAAAGTAAATAAACTATATAGCTTCATGTAGCCTCAATGACTGATGGTCCTCTGAGACAAATTTACTTGTAATTCAGCTTTCTGATTGAATTGATGGCCATTTATTGCACAGTTCTGGAAATGGTGGCTGCATTTGAGTTCTGTCCTTCCTCTCCCATTCATATTATTGAACATTAGGCTCTTTCTGTCTCTGGCCCAGTTGTCTGTTGTTGAGGCAGCTGTGAATATTGATGCATCACCATTTGTGTCACAATTACTTTGCAAGATTGAAACTGATGTGTGATCTACATTGCAGCTCTCCCTATAGTGCTCATTATGCTGAAAAGACACATGCTGCTCCAGAACTTCTACAGCAACACAATATTTTAAAAATAACTCAGCTGCTTATTTTGTATTGTGAGGAGGTAAAAAATGGTCAAAAAATTCTGCTTAGCATTTTCCCACTACAGAAAAATTTGTGTGTGATCATGCTTAATCCTCTAAAATAACATCCTACTGCCTAACATACTAATTTACTAAATATAGGCAATATATTTACATATGTAAGCATTTAAAAACATATCCTCCCACCAGCTGTCTGTCAATCATCTTTGTTTCAGTTGCAGACCAATGTAAGAAATTTCAGGATTTATAAATTAAGGTATAGAAAAATATACTAAGAAAAATTATAGAGATTGCTTACAAAAAACTGTGTAAGGGCTAGCTTTTAGAATTCTACCTACTATTTATATTAAAACTATAAAGACTAAGATATGGCAAAACAATATAAGTATGAAACAGGGAAGCATAAAATAAATAAATAAAATATATTAAAATAGCATATCAAACAATCTAGGCTGCATAGAACCACTTTCATAGATTTTAATGTCATAACTTCACTGGCATAAGAAGACTATGAAATTATAGTAATTAGAATTTAAGGTATAAAATAACAGATTATGGATTAGGTAATAAGGATTACCTAGAATTTTAAAGATCTAATTATAGATTTATTATTGATATTAAGACTATAAATACTCTGATATGGCAAATTAATGTAGATGATTAAACACTGATAACATGAACAGAACAAAACATAAAAAGTAAAAGTAGAAATCAGATCAACAATCTGGTACTATAAGTAGTAACAAAGTAAGTAAGTAAGTGTCCACACACATATACACACACAAACTGTAAAAGATTCAGTTTACCTAGTGTATCAAAGATCAATACTAACAATACACTGAAAATAAAGCCAAAACATTTTAGTTATTGGATATAATTTTAATTTTCAAAAGCCTGAAAAAAAACACTACTGTACAAGTGCTGATTTATCTCTGCTTGTATTTTAGTAAAAATGACAAGCAATATGCTTGCAATTAAAATTACATTTTGAAACAAGGTTATATTTTATAAATGATCATTTGGATAAACATCCCACTAATAAAAATTAATTTAGTAAAGTGCTTCCAATCAGACTTTTAATTAAGAAAAATGGAACTATATTATACATTGCATAAATACAAATCAATAATATCTCATGTTGATTAGATCATGAAGTAAATTTGCATCATCATTAAAAGTGCATTAATATTTTCTTTTTAATCTACTCTGAGCATTTAACTAGCACTTTGTGTTATTATTCCATTTACTCAGAAACACATCCAATATTTCATGCATGCTAGTCAATTCAGTCAATCTAAGATGCATTTGAAAAAAGGAATAACCTTTATTGCTTTTATAGAATTCAGCAAATTTTAACTCTCTAAATCAATAGGCAAACTGACCTCTCTCATGTAGTGGGAATCAAAGTATTTAACATAGCACCAAGACATTAACAGTACTACTTGAATTACCCATAATACAGTTTAACCGTGATTGAAGACTAATCAGTGCTAATAAATAAAAACCAAAGCCAAATCTGATGCACATTATTAAATTATTAGCTTCATGAATGAAATTAAAAACATTATCTTAATGTGAAGTATTTTAATATAAATCTGAATGATGACTACTTCTTCAACAGGTATAATTTTACATATACAGATTCTTTGCTGTATGCTAAACTATCAGGTATATTTCAAATTTTAGAAAGCTGACAACAGTCCATAGATTCAAGACATCTCAAACATAAATTCACATATGATTACTGGAAGAATCATAAGTAACCAATCTACACAAGGACTGACTCCAGTGATTAGCACTAGAGTTCCTGGAAGTAAGAAAGAAAAATAGAAGAACATTGTTACATCAAGCCATATTTTTCTTGACTATAGTCCTGTAGGAAGATATGATCTTAAGGAGTGACAGGCTGATGATGCCATAACCCTAGGTGAATGCTGTCTAATAGGAGACATAGACTATGTGTCAATTCACAACACAGTTAATCCTCCTTATGATGCACATGGAAAGCACTCGTGTAACACCAGGTACTTTGAGAGATATTTGTTGATGCATAAAAATTTTGAGGGATGCTCTGAAATAATGAAATATTTCAGGATAGGAACTAATTAACATCACATGAGTGCAGTGCCATAGTAAGTCATGATGGTGTATATCGTACAACATGTATATCATAACACAAATTACATAATGTAATGGGTGCGTATACATGATGGAAGTGAATAATTCATGTCACCTACATCAAGACATTCACATTTTCATTTGGCTCCCTCCAGACCGCAGTCCAAAACTCATATGTAGTATATGATCCAGCAAGGATGCAGAATTCAAAACGGATATAGGAACAATCAAGTTCTTTAACGGAATGAAATGTACTATTGTAAATCATCTTGATCTTGTGAAAGATAAAATATGCCATGCAATCCACCATAAAGCTCAAATGGTAAAATTATAGTATAAAAGTAGACCTTTCAGATCTACATATGCAAACTAGAGATCCTGCAGGCATGAGGGAAGAATACAGGCCAATGACATTATTCAAAACCCTGGTATAAGAAGATAAATGTTGCATGGCCTTAGAACAAAGTACAAAGGGTATCATATTTTTTTTGGAATAGCAAAAAATAGTATGAAAAAAAACAGTTTTAACGTGAAGGGTAACAACAACCCCTGAATAGTTTCCTTCTGAATCAGGCTATATATCTCATCCACTAAGTTTGTATTTATGTGCCAAGATAAAATGCCTCATAAAATAATAATGTTGGAAAGGACCTTGGAGGTCTATCTCTGCTGAAGAAAGGAGTCAATTATAGGATTAGATCTCATTCGGTTTACTTCCATCAGTAAACTGTTGATGGAAGCTGTGAGATATATCTGTGATTATCTGCTAGCACAATATGGTAAATATAAGAGAAGCAAATCAGACCCTGTAATGAGCAGGGTGTTAACACTCAAGAGTCAAATAAGTAATCTATTCTGCTGCATTGCTTGTACTGTGTACAGAAGCTGTACTGTATCTTGAAGCCCACTGGGGAAGTACAGTAATCAGATATCTTTGGAGGGAAATAGCATTTAAAGAATGGTACCAATCTGTAAGAGTTTGATGGGACAGATTGAGACCTAGTTAATTTCACTGTAAGCATTTGGGAAGTTTGAAACCTTTGATTTTTTTGAGACATCTATTAAGATGTCTCAAACAAAGGTTTTTGGCCAGTGGCATTTTCTCATTGGTAGAACCTTCAACAACCCTTCATTCTGTGGGTTCCTATGACTAGCTGCTTGTAAACCTTGCTCGATCCCATAACTAGCAACTTGGAACCAGACCAATTTGTATTGTGACCTTGCTCTTCTTTTGACTCAGAGGATAACTCTTGAACCTTTGATAGAGCCTGTCTCTAGTTTACTTCCCAGCTATTTGTTGTTAGCTATGACACAAGTTCTCAAATATTGTGGTGCCATGACCCCTAAAATCATAAATAAAATTGTCTGATGCACCCCCATGAATAAAAAATGATAATGGCAAAAGGACAAGAGAGAAAACATAAAGTTTGTTCTTAAGTCATCACTATACGTATTGTTCATAAAGTACCATAAAAAAAATCATTTTCTCTCCCTCCCCAACTCCCTTTATATTGCACATTTTCAACTATAATCTGTTTGGGACTGAGACTTGGTCTGTGATACTATGCAAAGATCAAGCATAAAAACAGTACTATAAATAAATCACAGTCAAGGCAATAAACAGCAAATAACTTGGGGAAGCAAAAGGTGATGATTCATTCCCATGCCAGGATGCCCTTCTTTTCAACCTTGCTGTCTTCCCTGTTCAATCTAATAGTGCGTGGGAACTCTGAAGGCCTAGTGGATCTTGTTTCGCTACCCTAACTTCTAACATGTTTTGCTGCACTGAATACAGCACTTGATGACCAAAGAAATGTGTTTCAGGACCCAGCCTCTAAATGTCAACCATTGGCCAGCATTGCCTCAGATTGACCTGGGAAAAAGGTCTCAAACTTACTTCTCTGTTGTAGTAGTCATGGCTCATGCCAAGATGGGTATTAGGTAAAAAGAATCCATTTTTGTCAGAAGAAGCAAAATTAAATCAGCTTCCCAAGCACAAGAACTCTTTTGGAGGAACAAGATACAAACATAATGAACCACAAGGTGCTAATAGATTCCAATTTATGTATATATGCATGCATGCATGTTATTTATATGGCTGCAAAATATGTGACTTTGGGTGGCATACTATCAAACAATAAAAACAAACTTAAAAAGCATTCAACAAATACAAAAATTATAATTATAATTGAAGGGCTAGGAAAGAGTACCAGAAATTATGAATTATGAACAAAACACTTCATCATATCACTCTTCCTATGCCTATTGACACAAACAGGTTTAATGGATTTCTTTATTTTTATTAGTTTACAATATAAAATACAAAAGCAAATAATAGGAAAAATAGGGGAGGGAAAAGGGAACAGAAAATTGACTTACAAATCCTTTTGGTGAAGTAGAATAAAATAATAACATCAAACTTCAATGTTTTGCTTTTATATAACAGTATAAACTAGCCATTTTTATAACAACAAATCTATCTAATAGGTAAAACCCAAAATCAATTATTCATTTTTCCCACCTCAAGCACAAAGTCCAGAAGCAGTTTTCAAGTAGAAACAAAAGTAATTTTTTTAAAAATCAAAACAGTCAATTTAGCCATTGCTGCTAACTCCATCAACATTTGTCAATTGTGGGAATCAAAATATCCTTCCATTTTTGTGCATAATCTTGCTGCCATCAACATATGTAACATCAAAGTTCCAAATTCTTTTTTCAAGTCTTATCCCATTAAACCCAAAAGAAAAGTTTCTGGTTTTATTTGCATATTCACATTAAGAATCAGAAATAAGCAATCCTTCATAAAACACAGCCCCATGCTATGAAGGGCTTTAAAGATCAAAACCAGCACTTTGAATTAATCCTGGAAGAAAACTGGCAGGTAATGCAGCCAAGGTGTAACATGTGCCATCTATGGGCAAACATAACTGTCCATGCGATCACATTGTGTATCAGCTGAAGTTTATGGATACTCTTCAAGGGCAATCCTCTGTACAGCACATTACAGTAGTCCACGTAGGAGATGACCAAGGAATGATGACTGTGAGCAGAAGCTTCTGATCCAGGAATGTGTGCAATTGCTAGGAAGACCTTTGCACAGTTTTGTGTGTGCACAACACAAAGCTTTGCAAAGGTCCTCCTTGCAATGACTGCCATCTGCTCTTTGACAGTCTACGTTTTAAGATTATTCTTCTAGGATTGATGGAATACTTCAGATACATTTTGTAAATTTTCTGATTGTTATATTTCACAAATTGTTTGTACCTTATTAGCTTGATTTTATGAATCAGAAACTGCTACAGGCTTGTTGAGAAAGTTCATTGTCTCATTAGCCAATCTACTGAGCCAATCTAAGCTCAAATAGGAAAATATACATGGCTATATTGTATATAATTTTATTCAGGAAAAAGTAGCCAGGTTAAAAGTTCCTTTTCAAAACATGAACACAGTAAAAAAGCAATGCAGCATTATCACTGTTTATGTCTTTCCTCTATTAATTAATTCACAGGGTAATTAGTCATATATTTCTACTATCTGAAGAGAAAGCAGTCAAACCTTAGTTTGATTATTGTGAGCCACCCAGAGTCATTGAGAGGCACACAAGTTTAATGTATTACTATTATTATTTATGTTTTAATATTTTATTTTTAATGGATTATTGGTCTATGATTGTGAAATCATGATTGTAAAAAATAAATCACATATATGACTCTCCTTCAATACATTTAAGGAAGTTGCTCCTGTTAATAAGCAGCACTGAACAGCTGCCTACTTGCCAGTGAATCAATGAGGATGTCTACTTTTGAATGTAAGTATGGGCCTTCTCTGTGGCAGCACATGTGGAATGAACTTCCCCCGGAGATTCGTACTATTACGGATCTCCGGGGTTTCCGACACGCCCTGAAAACCCATTTATTTCAACGAGCCGGCCTGGCCTGATACCTGAGGGTT
>JAEANM010010689.1:0-15663 GCA_017656035.1 Myanophis thanlyinensis
TCTCCATTCATTCTCCTCTCCCTTCTTTCTCTCCATTCCTTCCTTCTCCTCCTTCCAGCCTTCCTTCCGAGCAGCGGTGGGGTGGCGGCTGGGGGCGGGGAGGGAGCGGCGGGGCAGGGGCAGCCCGGCAGGCCAGCACCCCTGGCCAGTCTCCGTGACAATGCGGCCGGCCTCCTCATCTCCTCTTCATATCCCGCCTCCTCCTCAGGCCAGGGCGAGTGGGTGCGGGTCAAGCCGCATTGCCGCTCATGGAGCTGCCTCCGCCGGCAGCTCTCGGCTCCCATGAGCCGGGCGAAGTGGCTCTAGCATCTAGCGGCGGTCGGCTGAGCCCCGCCGCTCTCTCCGCGCCCCCAGCCACCGCCCCCGGCCTGATGGTGGCTCTGCTTGGCCTTCTGAGGTCTTACTTTACCGCAGAAGGCGGCTCTCAAGCCCGGCACAGCAGCGTGGATGGGAATGGGAACGGCAGCTTCCTCAGGGAGTGGCGTGGGAGCCGGGCCGCCCCCACCACCTCCCCCTGTGACGGGGGCAGCGGCGGCAACCAGAGCATCCCCTTCCCCGGTGGTGGCCAGCGGGGCGCCGGTTCCTCCTGCTGCTGCTGCAGTGCCGCCTCAGCCTCACCCCGCCAGCATCAGGGCTCTGCAGGCCCCACCGCCCCAACAGTATCCTTGGCCACCCGGTCCGGACGGAGCCTGAGGGGGGCTGCGGTTGCAGGGCAGGAAGGGCTCGGAAGGAAGGCTGGAAGGAGGAGAAGGAATGCGGCCGGCCTCCTCCTCCTCAGGCCAGGGCGGACAGAGCGCATGCTTGCGCTGGCAATCCCGCCACTTGCCAGCACAAGCATGCACTCTGTCCGCCCACCCCCAAGCAGAGCGGACGGGCTGCTGGAGGAGAGGGGGGGAAAAGAGGGGGGGAATGGCTTGGACGTCACGGGCCGGGTAAATGCACTCCGCGGGCCGCATGCATCCCGCGGGCCGTAGTTTGAGGACTCCTGATCTACATAGTCATAACAGCATCTACTTAAAATCTGAAATCAACTATTAGTGATTAAAAACATATTTCAGAAAAAAAGCTCATAAAACAGAGCATAGTTAAAAAAGAAATCTCTTGTTTTACTGGTTGCTTTGCTTAGAGCATGGCATGGAATCCAAACCCCATTATTCTAATTTTATTTCAAGAGTAATCAAATGTGAAATCATAGAATATTGAAACATTTAATTGAGATGAGACTCCTTTACTAACCCAAATGAGCCAAAATGTATGAAACAATTGTTTTCTGTTCTCTTTTTTAGCTATAAGGATTTCTATCCTGTTTTCATATCCCTTTGGTTTATCTATTAATATACTATTTCTATTATTTATATACTATTAATAGTATGTTAATATTAATATACTATTTCAATGATTCTGCAAAATGTTTCTTGTGTAATAAGCAGAGAAACAGCTTGCTGGTGAGAACCAATCCCCAAAAAATTATTTATTAGAATTTGTCAAACAAAAATGAGAACAAGCATAAAAGAATAAAAATACAATGACAGGGACAATAGGCACATTAGTGCACTTATGCACGCCCCCTCCACTGACCACTTAGTCAATTTGGGACTGAAACTGTGAAAATTTGTAGCTGAAACAACTGAATCAGATAGAGCATTCCAGACTTCAACAATTCTATTACTGAAATCATATTTTTTACAATCAAGTTTAGAACTATTTACATTGACTTAAAAGTGGTTGTTAGTGTACGTATTATTGTGATTAAAACAAAAAAAAGTCATTTACAGGTGAAACATTACTACGTATAATTTTGTATGTAATACCTATGTCTGACTGCAAGCAATGAAGTTCTAAGTTATCCAAACTGAGAATTTCGAATCTAGTAGCATAGGGAATTCTATTGTGTACAGAAGAGTGCAAGACTTTTCTTGTGAAATACTTCTGAACCTGCTCATCAATTGTACTGATGTCACATGTATGGTGTGGATTCCAAACAGTTGAACAATACTGTAAGATTAGCATAAGTTTTATAAGCTCTAATTAGTAATACAATGTTTCCAGAAAAAAAACTGTGCAAAATTAAATTTACAACTCTTAATGCTTTTTTAGCAACACTGTTACAGTGAACTTTGGAGCATAGATCATCAGAGATAAGTACCCCTAGGTCCTTGACAAAGTGAGGTTCATCAACTAGTTCAACACCACCTAGCTTATACTTGACATTCTGATTTCATTTACTAATATGTAAGACAGATCATTTATTGATCGAAATTTGAAGTTGCCAAATAGACGATCTTGTCAGGCGATGTCGCAGCCTTTTTAGAAGATGGCATAGTAGTCATAGGGAATGAGTGTTTGGTGGTCCTCTTTATTCTCCTCGGATCTCCGATTCTCATTTCCAAGTGCTGTCCAGCCTGTGGCGTTAGGCCTTGCTCAGTGATAGGCATGCTAGGCCCTAAAAATTATTTTACTGTACCTTTATATAGCATAGTATATATGGCACAACTCACCTTATCCCTTGTTTAGCTAATTTTAACAATGCTCTGATGATCATTTGAAGTTCTAAAATTTGGTAGTTCTGATTTTATTCCTCCTGTTCTCAGCAAGAGTTTTGGAGTATTTTCTTCAGACTGACTTCTAAATTAGTCTCAATTTTGTTAACTGACCCAAGTTACTTTTGTACTTGAGACAGAAAATATATTTTCCTCTTTAGGGAAATATAATAATGACAAGGATGATTCCCATCTTCACTTCTGCACCATACAGCAATACTAAAGAGGAAGTAGTATACTGTACCTAACTAAGCAGATTAATGCAAGTAGCAGAAAAGGTTTGGGAAGGAGGAATACTGACCTTAGTACAGAGTTCCTTAATCCTTTAGTTGTGCTTCTGTCTTCTGCAGAAAACAAAAATTGCTGTTATGAAATTGAATCTGAACCCATTTTTTGGTTTTTTGTTTTTGTTTTTGCATTCATTGCATCAAGAAATTCTGATGAGAAAGAAGAAGACAAGATTTTTCCCTGGAAACAGTTGAAGTCTTTGTCATTCCCCTTTCTAGTGGAATGTTTGGACAAATAGGAGCAGAAAGTAAACTCGATCTGTAGTAATATGACTCTGGCTTCATGCTCCTGCCCAGATTAAAATAAAATTGTACATGTTCAGTGGAATCACAGTCTATACAAAATCTAATGTCAAACACAGAAAATTCGAGAGAGAAACAGGCAATGGGTTGATTAAGGCTAGTAACATCATGCTTGAAACCAACACTCTGAACTTTTCCAGTAGAATATTTCCAATAATTGAATCTTATTTATAATTACTTCATTAGTCATGAAGGATTAAATTTATTTAAATTTAATCAATTTAAAGCATCTCTTTAATTTTTCACTAAAAGAACCCTTTACCAATTATATTTCCCAGATTGAGTGGTGACTCTCTTATATTTTAATATGAAAAGGAATATTCTATGCAGTTTAAGGGAATAGGAATATTCCATACAGCCTAAGGATACTTCCATGGGAAACATTAATATAGGTATATTTATTGAATATTTTAAAGTCACATTTGTCCCAGTAAAAATAATTTCTTAATGCAGTTATTCAATCATTCAGCACTCAGAATTCTTCAGGATATACATACATATGTAAGAATTTTGATTTTGATAATAAAATCTAAGGCAAACTAAGCTTAACGAAAAATGAATAGAAAGAAGTAAAATGTGCAAAAAGAAAGAGAAAGAGAGAAAGACAGAAGAAAAAGAGAATAGGAATATAATGACATAGAAAATAAACACATAAAAAATAAACACATAAAGAGGTAATTTCTAATCTTCATCACGTATAAGCAAATTTAGTCATTCTTCATTCCCTGTAAGGTTACAAACATTTATCTCTTCATCCTATAACCCATCCGTATCAATAAACATAACCATAAAACATCACCTTTTCAATCCTGATATCAGAAGAAAGTCTGTAAAAGAGTTGCTAAAGGTAACCAAATATCTTGCTTAATCTTGATTGAATAAACCAATGTTATATTCCTCCTTTTTGCTTCTATCTTAAAACATTAGTTAATTGAAATATTGCTGTAAGATTTAATTTCTTTTCATCTCTTCTTCTTTATCCCATCACATAAAATTCTTCAAGAATTTAACAAGCTTCATTTGTAAATAAAGTAGGAAAAATTATCCAAATCACACTTTGGTTTGTCATTTGCATTTTTTTTTAACTGTAAAGCCTTAGCCAATTTCTTTTCTAGATCCAGTAAGGCAAACTTTTTTCAAATCCTTCTCTTGGCCTGTCAGTTATAAGTTATAAATCCACTTTCAATGTGATCTTCAGTTAAAATTTGTTGTACATAATTTCTTCAATAAAATTGTTTGAACATAGGGTCTATCTATAGAAACAGATACTGTACCATTACTGATATAGTTGTTACTGTGGTTAATATTTTTTAATTCCATTCTTCAAAAGTCTTCTTCAGCATTTTCATTATTAGCATTTTTTGAAAGTTCTAACAGGTTTGCTGTTTGTAAGGTTTATTAATTTTTCTTCTACCTAAAATTTTAGTTCTATCTAGGTTACAGTCTTTTAAATAATTTCTTCTTGAATGCTTGTAAGCGCATTGTATCATCAGTGAGAATAATGAATCACCTTGTGCCCGGGTGACTTCTTTTTCAATTGCCTTATTTTTTTTTCTAAGCATCAAGGTCCTCTCCAATGAAGTTTTAACCATGTGCTTCCACCGAGAAATTGGATTTTTCCTCATCTAGTACTAAATTAATTTATTCTTGCAGTTCAAGGTGTTTTCAACCATATTACCCAGCATAATTGAAAGGCATCAATTTTCAGTTTTTCTCATGGTCTAACTTTTGTACTTCTATGTCACAACTTGACAATATGTATCTTTATTTTTAGTGTGATGCCACTCTGTCTATTTTGTCTATTTCATAATAGTTATTCACATGTAGCAGATCTCCCTCCATAAACAAACAAAAAACAAACAAAAAACAAACAAATAAATAAATATCATTTTTATTTCAGAAAGTTCCAGGTCATTTTCCAACAAACGTCTTTCATTACTCATCCTTCAAAATTAAGCTCCTTTGATATTGAAATAAAAAAGTCATACTTATTTGCCCTTTCATTGCACTCAAAATCAGCTGCCTTAAATGGCTACTGTAGGCTTTCCTATGAAATGACCAGCTTTGACACTTCACTTTACAAAGCAGGGTATGGTAAATATGCTTAGATGACGAATCATTAATTTTTACACAGTCATGAATTTTTGCACAGATCCGCTTTCATAAAAACACTTCTAGAAAAAGTTTATGCAACAATGCAATACATTAGAACAATTTCTTTCAGAAACAAAAAAGTGGAAATTTCTTACCCATCATTCGGAACAAGAAGATTAACAATGGAGGAAGAACATGAGACACCTAGAAGAAAAGGTACAGAAGGGAAGAAAATACATGTACCTAGGAAGAGATTAATTATTTTTTTGTTTAGCCTCTATTGGAACTAGTTCTAACATAATTAGTAAGATAAAAAAGATGAAGGCCATTTACATTGGTGTTATAGAAAATATAATGTTTTGGTAATTGATTCTGAGCTGACTGATGGAGAAAAATATTCGCATACAATTGCCATACTTAGATCTATCTTTGTTCCTCAAAAAAACCAGAATCAAAAAATTTCATTTTACTTGAGAAGTGACTATTATTTAATTTTGTATTTCTTAGAATCATAAAAATTTGAATTTTGTTATCTTTGTGTATACAGTCATTAAATGCTAAGATGTACACATTTTAAGAAACAGCTGTATATTTGGGGAAGGTAAATGTATATTTTTCTTTAGAAAGTTTCTAATTTGATGGCTACCTAGATGAGTTTTCAATCCAAGAGAGATAAAATTGTATAAAATCTACATAGCTTATAGATACTAAAGTTAGCTGTAACTCATGATCAACTTTTGAACAAACCAAATAGTTTTATCTGAATAAACACTCTAATCTTTAGAACAGATTAAGTTTTTGATAGCCATGGCTACCATTTCCCTATCTCTCCTTTTGATCAACTTTGTCTATTACTAATTCTCACCTTTTCCAATTGATTATTTATTTAGATCGTTATATTGTTTCATTCATGAATAGGAAGTATATTCTATTATGGGCCACAATGGGCATTGCTTTTGTGCTATTCCTAGCCCTTTTCTCACAGAGCCTCAGAAATGGTAAGTTTTATCAGAAAGAAGCAATTTTCCATGAGAAGATATTAACCACTTTGCAACCACTGGTGCATTCTGGGACTAGAAATAGCAACAACAAAAACAGGCTATTAATTTGAGAAACTTCTATTTAAATGTGGAAAGTGTATTTCTAGACAATTATTTGAAGACTCTTAAAAACTGCCACATATTATGTCAATAAACCTTTATTAGCATATATTATATCAATAAATATTTATGTGAAGGATCCTTGGTTGTGAGCTCGGTGATGATGTTACCTAGTTTGGGTAATGAAACAGCTGTAAGAAACAACCAAGCTCAGACAGCACCAAGGACCCTTCATTCCAATCCTGAGCTACATATATTTTTCTTTATTGAAACAGTTATGTCTCTGGCTTTAGTAAGTATTCAAGATGTCTCAAAATGTTACTTTCGCTGCAACCATTTAACATAGTTATTCCTTCTGGAAATTGATACTGATTGTGGATAGGGAGTTATATTCATATAATAATTGCATAATTAGTTCATGTTAAAATATGGTGTATGTTAAGATACACGACTGAGCTATCCCTTATCTCTGCCTTCATACAAAATGCTTATGAGAGTAACTTATTATTGCTTAATTGGAGAACAAAGGAGACCATGAACAACTTCTGGTATATTTGGTATCACACATCCCTATACTGTACATTTTAAGTATTTCAATGCTATTTTAATTTTGGCCATCTTTAAAACAATTTGGTAACTTCTGTGTAATGAGAAATTATATAATGGAATTAGAAGTTGTTTTGTTTTTAATGCCAACATTTCTTCTGTTGATACATTTTTAAAAAATGATGACTAATATTTGTTTGTAGTTTAGTTCCAATTAATTAGCCTTTATGTCTCTTATTATTATTTATTATATTATGTAATCAATCAAATATACAAAAGCTTGAGATTTGCTGCACAAGAAGGATTAAATATTTCATTTATTCATCCATCTATCCATAAATGAATGGATGATTAAGATTCAGACAAGAATGTTATCTCCTGGATCTAGAACAGAAATTCCTTGCTTTTCCAGCCAATAGCATGAAACTGACAAATATTTTTAATCCGGATTACCGTAAAGCTCAGTACAGACCCTAGAAGCTATGGCCAAAAAAGAAACTATCTCTGAGAGTGTGTAAACACACACAAGACTGCACAGCTTGGTACATAAAGTAAAGATGATGGCTTTCTCATTCTGACTACTAATGGAAAAAATACACAACTTGTAAGTCTGATGCTGTGTGATTTGCACTCCAATAGTTAGACAGTCCTATAGTTGCATCAAAATTACATATGAGTTTGTTTACTCAGTGTACCAAATCCTTACTGATCTGCATTACAAACTGAGGCCAAAACATGAGAGTTTCTTGCACAATCTTGTCCCAATTGTTTTATTTAAGTAAACTGTTTTCTTTATTTCCCAAAATTGTCTATGATGCTGAATGCACATTTCCAAAGACAGGTGTTTCAAAAACCCATCAGCTGTGATCTCTGTTATGAAAGATATCTAAAATAGAAGGCTTAAAAAAACTTTTTGTCATTAAAAACACTCAGGTATATTCGGTTTACTTTGTTATTTGTTCATTTGAAAGTTCCTTCTCAAAATCTTATTTCTGTAGAAATATACCTTCCTTCTAGAAGAAATTGTTGAGGAATGTGGAGTAATCAGTGATGGCTCATTCATTTCATTTTAAGGCCATTTTTATGGCTAAATTTGAGTACCCCTTGCTAGAAGTGTGCAAAGTGGAGAAAAGGCTCAATATTCAAACTAATAGATTTTCTTTCTGTCTAGACTCAGAAATCTCCAAAGATATCAACAAGCAGAATGGAAAATTATCATTATGTAATAGTAAGTCCTTCTCTTATACCTCTTGAACAAATTGTTTGACCCAATTCCCTTTTCGTTGTGAAGAATCCTGCAGTATTAGTCACTGTATTACATTTCAAAAATACATATATAAATAAAGTGAACAGCATGAATCTTGAAAAAAATACCAGAAAAATACAAACAGGATCATTGAAAAGTTTTCAAGATGGAGACTTTTATCTGTAGGGATTAGTGGTCTACAATTATATGGTGCTCCCTTTTTATTGATTCCCATATAATCTGGAATATAAAGTTAGGAGTGGATACTCCATGTATAATCTCAGTCAAGGGAGCAAGTCCTTCTCTGAATCATAATCTGGGTTGAACAGCATTTCTACCGTCCTCTAATTCTATGAATCCAGTGTGCAGTTACATGAAAATGAAGGGGAACTAGACAAAAAAGCAAGTGCTTGTATACTGGAGTGACCCAGGCCATTACCCACTTATGACCTGTAGCATTTTCTAGAGCCACCCAGACATTGTGGTGTCAATATTACAGTAACAAATCAGATCCCCAACTGCCCCAGTGTTAGTGAATAACTCCATATGCACCAGTGGAGATTTTGTTTAATACTGAAATACTAACTGGGAGGCTCCTCATTCAAATCTTGCTTCATTCCTGAAAGGATGAAGGGAGGAATCATTAGACAGCCTTTCTAAGAAAGCCCTGCCTTACAGTCTCTAATGTGAAAACAAATAACAAAATGTAGAGTTGTTAAACACGACAAGTGTTTGCCAGCGATGAGCATGAAAACACCACTGTGTGTACTATCGTTTATTAGTAGACAAAGTCATGATCTTAGATTCAAAATTTTATTAAGTTTCAACAAAGGACAAAATACAAAAAAAAAAAGGAATTAGGGAATATAAGGTTAAAGAAAAAGCAAAATCAGACCTGTAAAAGAAAGAAAGAGGGAAAAAGAAGAAAAAGAGCAGGGGAAAGGAAGAATAATTTCCTATTTTTTTGATACAGATACAGATTTAAATACATTAACTCAAAAATTGAAAATCCCAAAATTAAAGGTTCATTTCATTCCATTTCTAGCAAGAAATCCAATAGCTTGTTTCCAAGTAGAAACGAAGTTAGACGAAGTATTTTCTTTAATTACAATGGTCACTTTCGCCATCTCAGCCGATTCCATTAGCTTCACTATGCATTCTTCTTTGTAGGAATTTTAAAATCCTTTTATCTCTGTATACAAATGTCTTGCTGGGCAATTATTATCATTCTTAGACAGCTAAACAGTGGTATGAAGTTCTAATTTAAAATATCTCAAAGAAAACAAGTTAAGGAGAACAATATTAGGGTAATAGGGGATAAGTTGAAAAGAGAGAATGTCTTCAAATGTGTTTGTACGGTACTGTTATTTTCATAACAATCTGTTTTGAGATTCATCACAAACGATGGATCAGAATATTCCAGGAAGTGAGGATGGTCCTTCTCAGTCAAGGGCCTCAGATATTTTTTGGAGGAGAAATCTTAAAATTCTGAGGCATTATGAGAACTCCAGGAATCATGATCTCAATGTATCTAATAGATATCAGTTTGGGAATTGCTGCTGATCTTTAAAATTGTCATGAATTTGTTTTTGCACTACAAGTTTGATTTGGGATACTCCTGCCTTTTCTGAATCCAGCTGTATACCTGGTCACTCACATTCCATCTATTGTTGAAATGTGGATAGCAGATGAAAAAAAAATATAATTGTTAGATATATATATATAAATATATATATGTGTTTCTTTTGTGAAGATACTTGGGTTAAAACAACTGCCTACGATGCAGGCGTACCAGGTTCAAATCCCATAAGGGTATGACCAACTGACGAGAGCTAAATAGCTCAAAATAGATCTATATTGGCCTCCCTGCATTTTTAAAATACCAGCAGAATAAACAATTAACAAATATATATATATAATACAAAAGATAGCAATCTTTTGTATTACAGTTTTTTGATTCTGGAATAAAACTCAGTCTTTTCCACTCACTTGGCAATTGCTGCATTTTCCATACTTGCTTTCAAACTGTAAGTTATGTGTTAAGATATTGTAATATTTTAAACAGGGCTTCTAGTATTTCATCGGCTTCTGCAGCTTTGTTTTAGCAGTATTTTCTAAATCTCATTTAATCTTATTTCCCAGAATGTTTGGCTTTAGTTTTTTTTAATGCTCTTTACAAGATAGTTCAGGACATGCAATTTTGTGCTAAAATGTACAAGCAACCCTTGAAGGTTAGACAGAGTGGCAGGCTTAGCTACTTGAAAGGATGTTCTGAACTGTTATAATGAAATTCATTGTTGATTAGAGTGGCATCTTCTACTTCTTGCTTACTTCTTACTTGTTGTAATGACAAAACTGCATTTCAGACTCTGGAAAATTGGATGAACTCAAAACAGAAATTGCTAATGATATCAAACAAGTGTGTGGAGATATAAGCACTTTCAAAGGTAATGGATATCATTGTTATGGGACTGGGGGTTGAGGTGAATGACTTCTTAGTTACACTCTAAATTATGCATTGTATTTGCATGCTATTCTTGAGCATCTACTTAAGGGGATTTGCATGCTAACATTTCTACCAGCTATATACAGACTTTTAATAAAAATCAGGGACCTCCTAACAGATCTGTAAAATTGTCCTTGGGTATTAATATGTTATTTATTATTGCTATTTTTTGTTCTTTTTATTGTTTCTGATGGTTTAAATCTTATGCGTACCATTCAGCGTCACAACTGATAGGATGGGCAACTACTGGATGAATGAATGAATGAATGACTGACTGAATGAATGAATGAAACAAATGCAGAGGTGAAATTCAGCAGGTTCTAGCAGGTATGCTAGAACCAGTAATAAATTTTCTAAGCGGTTCAGAGAACCGGTTGTTAGATGAAAACTCCTTTTATTTTTTTCCACTTTACAGGGTTAATCCTGTAAGGAAGGCAAGAAAGAAACATCCTGGTGTTGTTTCTAGCCTAACCTTTATTGCCCTGCTTACAGAAACTGCCCACCTAGTCACATGATTCCCCCCAGCCACGCCCATCAAACCACGGCCACAGAACCGGTAGTAAAAAAATGTGAATTCCACCATTGAACAAATGAATAAATAAACTGACTGGGTTGGCATGCTTTGGGCCCTGCCTTTTCAACAGTGACATCTGACAGGACCTTGGAAGTCTGCCTTCTCTGACTGTGCACCTGCTCTCTGTCACTGTGTTCCCCAGGAGATCCATCTAGCCCTAACCTTGTCTGCCTTGAAAACCTGTCTCTTTCCTATGTAGTGGGAAAGATGTAATCATCTTTCAGCTGTGTTTAGTCTGTAAAATTGTGAGTTTCTCCCCAACATGAGCTGTTTTGATTCTGCTCTGATTTATTTTTAAACACTTATAAGCTGCCCAGAGGGGTGTATAAGTAAACTGCCATATAATTTAATTAATTAATCAAAGCAGGTGAATATTGATGTGTAGCTCCAGATTTCTCTATTCCACTTAATGTCTATATGATCTAACCTCTGAGCCTCTGGAGTTTGGGCCTGACTCATTTCCAAACAGGTCTCATCTGAAATATTTAGGGCATTTGCCTGTAAAAATTTCCCTCTTCTCCATAAGTATTAAACTTAGATGACACTTCAGAAAGCTTAGTAAGACACTCACAGGAAAAGTGATTAGTATAAACACAGATTTTGGCTAGTATAAATTTCTCAGCCAAACAACTTGCTGGAATGGGACAACTCACAACTCACCATGGCCAGATTACCATGGCTAACTCACTACAAGCCAACGTGCTGTGAGACAATTCAATAATTCAAGTAAATTATTTATAATAATTTTTTAAAAATTAATTTTTGTCATTCACATTCACATTGTGTCCTTCCTTTTGCATCTTTTCTTCAGTGATTCTATTCCACCATTTTTTCAGTAATAGTGTAACTCTTGTTCTGTGGCAAGTTGGCCCCAGCGTTGGCTATAGCTACATGACTTCAAAGTCTCAAATATGGATGTGAGGGGGAGGAAGAAGAAGAATTGAATGAAAGATAACACTGGCTTTAAAGTTTCCCACCATACGTACCCAGAATTCTTTGAGTCTTCCATTGATATTCAAGCAGATCAATATATTGCGAAAAACAATAAAATTGTACAGAGTTTAAGTTCTATGAAGGATGTTTTAAATTCCTAGCATATTTGGTCACCTCTTCAGACATTTTCACATAATTTTTATTTTAGACATTGCTGTCTCAGACTTCTGAAAATAAAACCCATTGGTTAATTGATCTTGTAGTCTAAAATTGGCCTTGCTGATATTGATCTTACAGTACTGATTCTACCAGAGATTCTGATAGATGGTTGGGATAAAGATTGTTGGGCTAAAGATCAGCTAAAGATCAGCAGTGGACAATTTTGGTTTTCAGGGAAGGTCTGTACACACATAAGATTGTGTTTTGTAATGGGAGGCAATTGCACAGGATTCCATTCTGAAGAATTAGTACAGTTAGTTTTCGATTTATAACTACTGTTGGGATTAGAATTTCAGTTGCTAAGCAAGATGATTGTTAAAGTAAGGCACACCTGATTTTACGATATATTTTTGCCACAGTTGTTATCCAAATCACTGCAGTTGTTAAGTGAATTATACAACTGTTATGCGAATCTGCCTTCTCCCATTGATTTTGTTTGCTGGAAGCCAGCTGGGAAGGTCACAGTTGGCATTCGCATGACCCAGAGAGGTTGCAATTGTGATAAATACATGCTGGTTGCCATGTGCATGGATTTTGATCATGTGAGTTGAGAACGCTGTGAGCGTTGAAAGTGCAAGGACCAGTTATAAGTCACTGTTTTCAGTGCTATTGTAACTTCAAATGGTCATTAGATGTATGGTTGTAAATTGAGGATTATCTTTATTTTTTTTCACATAATGAATTGAGCATACATAGATGTGCTGCCTTTATATCAAGTGGTGACATGTTGCACTTTAAAAAATTTTCTACATGCATTAAGACTTTGCAGATCATTCAGTAGAGGTGCTTTGCAGTGCACAGTAATATATACAGTATAAAGTACCTATTTCTATTGTTAAAGCATGCCTGTCTTTCAGATGGGATGGCTATTTATAAGTTGCTTTCTCTGGTTTTATCTGCATGCCTGTGCATGCACAGCCACTTCACTTAGCTGGGAGGTGCATATGGAAAACAGACAGGAGCAGTTTCTAAATCTCTATTTTAATAATTCAACAGGATGCTTTGTATGACTCCATTGTGTTCCAATGTATGTGTTTCAAAGAATTAGCACAACGCTATTGAATGTGTTCTTGTTGAATTTAGGGTATGGACAAGTGATTCTATTCCTATGAATGAAATCCAGATCAAAGAGTTTTAAAATCACTTTTCTCCTTGCAAATTCTAAATCTCAGCATGGATGTACTTTTAGCAATTGATGTATTTGTAACTGAAAAATAGTGTTTCCCCCCACATATTTCAATTCTTGCTGGAATCAGATTGTTACGGTGTCTCTATATCAGTAAATTTCATTTGTTCAAAATAACGTCTCAGATATTAATTCTCTCAGCACAGAGAGATGTAATAGATACACTCAATATACCCATATTTATCGTTGTATAACGCGCACTGGCATATAACACGCACCTTAATTTTAAGAGAGAAGTTTCAGGAAAAAAACTACCGTATTTATCATGTATAACGTGCACATGCGATTTCCACATTCTTTTCAAGAAAAAAGTGCACGTTATATACCAATAAATACGGTACTATGAACTTGTTTCACATAAACCAAAAAAAGACCAAGTTGCAGATTATTCAAGAGCACCAAGATGATACGTCTAATTTAGTTTTAAATACACATTGTAGAAAATGTGTGATATGGAAAACAATATTTTAAAGGCCACAAGTCCCTTTTGGTATGCACAGGCATTATGCAATATTTTAAACTTAAAATAAAGCCTTGAAGTCAGTTGCAATTACTTTTATTTTTCTTTCACTGGAATCAGAATGTTTACACTGAATTCCCAAAGCCTCTTCTATTACAGAAGGTTTTACTTGGGGATCAGCTGTTACTGGGGTACGTATGCTTGATTATACTTTGCTAGGAGATTGTGTTGTAGATTCGCAAGCCTAATCTCCTTTGAAAATATTTCCTAAATTAAAAATAGCTCGAGATTTTTACTTATTATGCCATACAAACTGAGATTTATTTGAGTGGTCCGAGGAAGGAGAGAGGCAGTCTACATATTTAAGTCATATATTCCATTTGAGTGGTTTATCCTGGATTAACATTTTTAAGTGGACAATCTATGTATATTCTACAATAGATTGAACTGTAATGTTTAAAATACTTTCTGGAACACACACACCATCATTATTTCTGCTGCCATTTCATGATAATTATCTAAGGAAGGTCCTCTCCCGTTCTTGATTAATCATCCTAGCATTCCATGGAAAACTGTTCAAAAAGTATTGTTCAACAGTATGTAGAAATGTCAATACTGTATTTCAGATCAATTTAAAACCCTAATCTAGGAGTTCTGTTTTCTTGGAGAAGATCTTCTGTCTTCTTGAGACATTTCCCATTCTAGAGTCATTAAATTTAAAATGACCTTGAAGTCCTACCGATTAGTAAATAAACCACAATGTCATATAAAAGCTATAGATGATTTCACTGGGCATTTGTTACTATAGCATGAATCTGCTTTATTACAACTGCAAACACCACTGCATATTTGTGTCCATTTTCCAGTTTTCCACTGCTGAACACAGATCAAAGCTCTAAAGTTAGTCCCTTGATTAAGTCTAAATTGCTTGGATATGAAGGATTTACTCTGTTATGAACAAATTTTATATAATAATATTATGATTGAATTTAGAACATATCAGTGATTAAGAAAATATGTTTTCTATCAGTAAAATGGCAGAGCTAAACAGCATACTAAAAAGCAAAAACATCATCCTGCCAACAAAAGTGCGTATAGTCAAGGCTATGGTTTTTCCAGTTGCAATGTATGGCTGTGGAAGTTGGACCATAAGGAAGGCTGAGCGCCAAAAAATTGAGGCCTTTGAACTGGAGAAGACTCCTGCAAGTACCTTGGACTACAAGGTGATCAAACAAGTCAGTCCAGAGGAGATCAACCCTGACTGCTGTTTGGAAGGTCAGATCCTGAAGATGAAACTCAAATACTTTGGCCACCTAATGAGAAGAAAGGACTCAGTGGAGAAGAGCCTAATGCTGGAAACAATTGAGGGCAAAAGAAGAAGGAGATGGTAGAGGACAGGAAGGCCTGGAGGAATGTTGTCCATGGGGTCGCTATGGGTAGGACACAACTTTTCAACTAACAACAACAATCAGTAAAACAAGTGAGGCAGGACTGGGTCTGGATATGTGTATAGACATAAAGTATTATTTGTTTTCTGAGGTTTTCGTGGGTATTTGTATTAAAACTCAATCAAAAGAGAAGAACTGACCTCTTCCCTAGTCAGACACCTAAAAGCCACAGAACATGACATCGACTTTAAGAATACCAAAACCATTGCCAAAATAGAACA
>JAEANM010010690.1:0-15663 GCA_017656035.1 Myanophis thanlyinensis
CTGGGAGTTGAAGTCCATGAGTCATGAAAGAGCCAAGGTTCCCGACCCCTGTTATAGATGAAGATTTTTTTTTTTTTGCCATGTTTCAAATATCTGAACCTCCATCCCTTCCACTTATTCCATTTTCATCCTGGTGGTGATGATGGTTCTTCTTCCTTCACCTTCTTCTCCTTCCCTTTTTGCTATTTCTGCTAAATGGGAAGAAGATGGACATTTCACAGAGGTTTTGTATGGGTGTCTGCATATTTTTCTGGCTAGTTTCTTTTGTGACAATGAAAGTTTGTTTTCCGACCTTGTAGGTACTTTCCAAACTTTTTTGTTACCAGGCTAGGTAACATCTTCAGCAGAATTTCTTTGTATTGTCTTAATTTCAAAGTTTTTTCCCCTTTGGAAATATTTAGAAATATAAATCCTGCAAAATTCTAAACTTGTTTTATAACCTAGGCTAGTTTATAACCCTTTCCTTAAATAGAATACGTATCCATGTGGATCTTCTCCCCATCAAACTTTCCATTGATTTGTGGAACTTTAATAGTGTTATGCAAAAATATTTCACCATTACATATTTTCTTTTCTATTGTTGTCACTATCCTCCTTCCTATTGCCGATCAGTTTGAAAGGTGGTAAAAGCTGGCATGGGTCTTGGGAATAAAGATATTATTGTAGAATGATATGATCATCAGAATTATATAGGTATGGAGGGTATAAGAAAACTATTGTGTAGATGTGCCATCTGGATTCTTCCATATTATCACTGAGCTTTTTCATTGTTCAAGGCACATAAATAAAAGTAGGAACAAAGTGTGGAATTAATTCAGATTAATTCCTTATCAGCCTCAATCACAGAGCTTAATTGTAAGGAATCATGGGAATTGAACATTGCCTATTTCTGCTTTCATAGAAAATTAACTGTGGCAATAAACCGGCAGCACAGTCATAAGTAGGGCATCTTATACTGTCCAAGGGTTTTGGATGACTGCAAGCATTGTTATTTCCACATAGCATGAGTGAAAGTCTAGTTGCTGTGATTCATAAACAATTTGGACAGTTTTCAGGATAAAAGCCGATATCCCATACTGATAGATCAAACTCTTGGCAACAAAGGTTGACTGGTCATAGATCATCTTTTGGTAACAAATGATGAATGGATTGCAGGATCCTCTCCATCAGTTCAGCTGGGAGATTATGGTATTTGCAATATAGGTCTCTCTGTTTTGTAATAGTTTCCAAGGTTCCTTAACTTTTCTATTTAGTCTCACTATTGTAAGAACGACTATGCAGCTTTATGCATTATTATATGCTTTGTTTTATTTTATTTCATTTATCTGGTTCCCCATTTTGCCAAGTCAGTTCTGATCAGCAAACACAGTTGAAAACAGCAGTATAATAATAATTGAGCATAGGTTAAACAGGAAAGCAAAACAGAATGACAACCAAGGCAAAATCCATGCATAATATATTAATAATATCTCTGAAGCTCTGGTCACCTTCTGACCTCAGTGCCCAGAAAAAGAGGCAGAAGGTCAGGGCCAATCTAATCTCAAATAGGATGATATTCCAAAGAACAGAGTAGCAATAAAATTGGTACTCAGTTGTTCTGTTCTTTCCTATTTGTCTCTATCATCCTTTTTTGTTACACTTTTGGATTATAAAACTGAATTATACAAAGCATTTTGTAATCCTCTGACATTTTAAATTCTCCTTTCAGTTTGATCCACCAGATTTGTTGGGGAAACATACAAACACACACAAATGCAGCTTTGTTGGAAGTGTTCCAGATGTGCTATCTGCAGCCCAACTTTTTGGAGTCCTCAAATTTCACTCCCTTTGTCTACAATCTCAAAGTGTTTCCATGATAAAATCTTAACCAGGAAACTGTTACATGTCTTCAATCACAAAGCAAGAAGGTGGACAGAAAAGGGCTCTGGATTGCAGCTCCAGAAAAGTGATCAGGATAATAACTGTTCTTTCCGTAGTGTCTCCCTGTGGAAGTTCTCACATATTTCTGTGGCAATGTTTGCAGCAAACACTCCAGTGCTGATTGCTTCATATCCTTCTCACCATGATGAAATGGCAGCATTCAAAAATGCCAGCATGACCTCATTTTGCTTGTATTCACAGCAACGGAACAAATATTATTTGCCTTTTTCGTATTCATTATTGATACAATTGGCTTTACGAGACTTAATTAAAGTGTGTTGCCTTGCCGCCTAACAAAAGGCAGAAAAAGACTGCAAAATCAATGCATTGAATTAGCAAATAACAGAGAATTACTAAGTTTTGTGATTTAATTAACACAGCTTTATCGTAGCGCTGAGCCACCTAGTCCCATTTTTTAAAAAGGCAAGGACTGACTTGCCTCACTTCCCCTCCCTCTTGTACATTATGTTGATTGATTCATTTATTCTGTCTTTTTCACTTGACCTGGAAAAGTATATAAAAAGGGTGTTTGAGGATGAAAAGCAATATAAATAGCACAGATTTTATTGGTTCTGTTGTCATTCCATGCCCTGTTTTTAAGCTATTCTATTATTATTTATTTATTTTAATAAAGCTATGTACCAGTGGTGGCGAATCTTTTACTTACTGAGTGCTGAAAAGTATGCGCTTTGCGTGTACCATCCACACTTACGTGCGGCTCCTCCACATGAGCTGCATGTGCAACCACACCATCTGCGCATGCATGCAGCTTTTGCATGTGCAATGCACGTGTGCTGCACGCAGGCACTCACACACACATGAGCAATCACATCTACATGCACAGGAAAGCTTCAAAGACCAGCTGGATTTCCTGTTGCAATTGTGCGCATGCACAGCAGAGGCCCGAATACCAGATGGGTCTCTGTAATCATGCATGCATGCATGCATGCATGCATGCGCAATCGCATGTGCATGCTCAGCTGGAGGTAAGTTGGCTGACAGTTTGTGTGCCCAGCAAGATGGCTCTGTGTGCCACCTGTGGCACCCGTGCCATAGGTTTGCCATCATGGCTATATACTGTTAAAACTCTTGTGACTGCTTGATACTTTGCAACTTTCAATTGAGAGAAATGCATCATGACAGGGCAAAACTTTGACAACAAAAGTATCTCAAACGGGCTAACTTACAGTGTGTTGAGACCCATTACTCGCAAGGAAATAAAATTTGGGGATTATTTTTGTTGTTGTTGTTATTTCAGTGCCAATGTGCTACTGCTGTTCAGTGCCACTGCCACAGTCAACTACAATCACATGATCCCCATTTTCAATGTTCCCTGCCAGACTTCAACAAGCTGATGGAAAACCCAGAAGAAACTGATATGATTGACAATGGGAAGCTTGAAGGCAGAATGTCAGTGAAGAAATAGAGCACCTTTGACACTCCCCCTGTCCTTGCACAGACCAACCAATCAAATATTCCCTTGCTCCCTCCCCCAGCTGGCAGCAGGCACCAACCTGCCTGCTGGGGAGGGGTGGGGAAGGAAGGGGAGAGGAATAACTTGACTTCAATGAAAGGAATAAACTATGGGCCTCACAGTTTATGGATTGTAATTTTAGTGTAGTTAGACCATGTGTAATTGACAGACTGGGTTTTATCATAAATTTTATCTGTTATTTATTATTTTATTCTAGAATTTTTAATTGGATATTCACTAAGTGTTTTTATTTGTTCTGGTCTCTGGTTTATGACTGTAAGAAACTTCAGTGATACATATTATGGAAACCTCAGATTGGACTACTGAATATAAAGCTTTGAAGGTGGAAAACCAGTATAGAAAATCACAGGAAAAGCCTCATCGGTTCCTTGCCTTGTTTGATTTTTTTTTTTGCACTTATAAAACTCTTATACCACTTGAAAGCTCAAATCTTAATGGATTGCCTCCTTGCCTGTACATCCACAAGAGAGACCTTTCATTATCTATCAATTCCATGAGATTTTGCACAAACCATAGGGTGATTCTCCCCACTTCTCATTCAGTTCTTGAAATCAATGTATTTTTAACACAGGGGCAAGATACATTTCCCCCACCCTCCCAGGCTTTAAAACATTTCCCCAAATTAATGTTTTCAATACAGCTGAAATATTGACCAACATTGGGATTGTTTATATTCATGTTTTAGCCTTCAGAGTTCTTTTCATGCTTGCTGTATCTCTCAACCTGAATTTTGGATGTGTGAGTTTTTCCATTTGTTTGTTTTGTTATAAATTTACCTCAGTTCTTGATTTTAGGATCTACCATATTATAAGTGCTGCTTTTATTATAATTATTGCTTATTACTCTGACAGTAGTTCTTGCTTTAGATGTGCTCGTAGGTGTGATTGATTTAGGATTTTATGTTTTCAGATTATATATTCCCTAAAATATGGTCTATATTTATTATCCTCCTCCTTAAAGGAATTAGAATAATATGAGATAATTTAGGGAACATACGTATATTAAGTAAATGACTATGTGTTAATATGTTGCATTGGTCATTTTGTTTTTCCATTTCCTGGGGTGCATTCCCCCCCCCCCCGCCCCAATGAAGACATGGGCTATTCTAGGATAACATTCAGGAGCTTGTGTAATAATTGCATATACGTAACCGCTCTTCTTGATTGAAAACAGGATGGGGAACTCTTTCTCTTAAGAAGCTGTGGCTGCTCCTATGCCTTCTCAAGGGATTGTGAAAATGGGCAACTGCTCAGATGGTCCAATGCAGAGGTCAATATGAGGTACTGCTTGCAGCTACCCTTTTGCTTCAGTGTTACTCATTTAACAGCTCTAGCAATTTTCGTACAGCTAAGTGATATTGATTCTTCCCCCCCCCCCCTTTTCTGATGATTCCTATTGGCAATCAAACTCTTTGCCTATCATGAAGATCAATAAGCTTTTAGCATTTCTGCAAAGAAATTTCAAGGAAGTTATTAGACATTGAGAAGCACTGCTGGAAATGTAGACGGAACAAGCAGGCCTTAATTAATTAAAAGCCCTGAGCTGCATTTACTGCTTATATGTGAGTTCTGAATACATACTTTGAGTAGTTTTTATTTGTTTTATACTCCATTTTTCAGTCAAGCTACTTCCTAAAGTTAATTAACAATAAAATATATTTTATACCTCACATTTCAGCCAAGTTCCTGAAATAGCATAACAATAAAATTTGTCCTAATGATGCAGTCTTAACATAATCAAGTGGATACATGAATAGTGTTCCTCACTCTAATTTCATGTGGATCTTTGATTTTCTTCTTCTTCTTGCAGTCTGCATAATTCCTAAAATTGCCTGCCTAGTTGACATATCCTTCCTGTGTTTTTATGTAAAACCAATTGCTGGCCTTTCACATAGTATTTCAGTGATTACAGACTCTAGCTTATTTTATTGTTCCTATTTACACCAGGAATTTCACTGATTTTTCTGAGGCTATGTTAAGCCCTAGAGGACTTCTGAGAAACTGGTACAATAAGGTTATTTCCACCTCTGTAAATTCCTGAAATCCATGCCGGATGATCTTTCCTCTAAGAGTCATATGTAAATATCTAGTTAACCTTCCAAAGCTTCTTCCTTCTCCAAGCAAATATACAGCTTTTTAGTAAAAGTCTATATCTGCTAGTCTGAAGATTGGAAAGGGAGATCTACCACCCAGGAGGGCCAAGGTGACATTGTGGTGTGGTGTAAAGATCCAGCATCCACACACTACTTTTGGCAACTGGGTGGGAAGTCTTAGCTAAAGGCTTGTGCAGGTGGTGATTGTAACCTCAAATGGTGACAGAAACAAATCAAATCCTCTCTATCTTCTCTAAAGCATTAAAGTTAGTGAAATATGAACTTTGTAAAACTTCTTCATAGGCAAAAGCATATTATAATATAATTTAACTGGGTGTGGACAGGGATCTAAGGAATGTAATGTGAATCTGAAACACTCCTATGCTCACTTGGGGGACAAAAAATAACCTCCTCCACCACCCCCAAAATGGGCACTTATCTTCTAATATTACTTTGATATTAGAAGACACGCTATATGAAAGGAGCCTTGGTAGTGCAGTGGATAGAATGCTGTACTGCAGTCCTGCAGTACTTCTGCTGACTGCCGGTTCAAATCCCACCAGGTGCAAAATTGACTCATCCTTCCATCCTTCCAAGGTGGGTAAAATGAGGAGCCAGATTGTTGGGAGCAATATGCTGACTCTGTAAACCGCTTAGAGAGGTCTAGAAAGCACTATAAAGCAGCATGTAAGTCTAAGTGTTATTGCTATTGCTATTTGTTCAGTATCCAAGAATGACAAGCTGCTACATTCCTATAGAAAGCACATTACAATGAAGATTTCAGAACTAGAATGACTATCAGGAATGGCAATACTGAGCTTTTTTATAGTACTATACAGTCATTTGCCAGGTATGGAAAATCTCAGCACATGGAACATACATCATGTTACCTCTCTCCCATCCCTGGCTTGTTGGGAAAGGCCACTGTCATCTGATCACTGAATTAAGTTACCATATGTTGACCAATGGAGAATGCCGGCCTACTTGGGATGCTCCTCTATGCAACATTATGAATATGAATAGATATGAATATGAATTTCACTAAGAGGAAATCCTGTTGCCTTACACGGTGGGGACATACCACATGTCCCTGTTTATTTTTTATTTTTTAAATTATGTTGAGTTTTGAAGACAGAATAAAAGCTAACCAGAACTACTGTAAAAAAAAGAGATAAAAAAGAAAGTCTTTCCAACAATGGACTTTTAAACATCTCCATAAAAGGAAGGATCTTAAATATGTGGGAGAAAAGAAAAAGAAAGAAAAAGAATTCCAGAAAACTTCCTGGGAGTAAAACAAGATGAGAATATCCTATCTCTTGTTCTCATTAGTTTAAGTTAATTAAGCTGCTTGGAAAAAGTGTTTTAAAGATCTGAATAATTATATTCAAGAATGAACACTAGGGCTACCATATCGGGATTGCAAAGAACTGGAAATCCAATAGAGAGCATTTTGGGAGTGGGTGGTGGTGGTTCTTGAATTATTTTGAATTTACATGAATTTGAATGGGCTTAGAAACCAACAGTGTACTTTGTCAACTGCCAGTCAAATTGAGTAGCCCTATTAATTTTAGGCAAATTTAAGCTTTCTTCTGTTATTAAATCTACTCATCCATAGAACACATTTCAGTAATATAATAATTGCAGTAATGTATTCTGAAGAAAAGAGATGTAAAAAGTTGCCTTGAAAAATGAAGTTATAAAGCTAGCAAGAGAAAAATCCTGTTAATATGCATGGGAATTGTTATTTTCTTCCTTTGGCTGAACAATTATTGTGGAATTCTTCTAATTAAACAAAAGAAAAAGAAAAGAAAAAAATTGAGTATTCACTTTCAACACTATCTCTCTTTCAATACACTAGACTGTATTGCATGGCCATTAAAGATAGTCTATCTTTATTTGTAGCTCTTCCCAGATCTATTAATTTATCTCTCTCCTTCCTTCTTCCTGCCTTCTTCAATTTCCTATTGTAGATTGTTCTGAGGCTCAGCTAGCCTTCCTTGCATTCTTATGGCTTGTTGTCCTAGAAGATGAGATAGTGTTTTATAGAAATATAAAAGTGAAATATTGTAACTGTGAATGATAAGTATTTGAGAATGTGATTTTTACTGCAACCTGGAAGCACTGGATTTGGTTAGGCTTCGTAAGTGGAGAAAGCTTAACAATGGCATCTTTCAGTGCTGCTGAGTTTTCTGTCATCCAAGAACTTAAATTCTCTTTTTAAAGATCTAATCTAGTGCATTCTATAGGTGAGCAAAGCAAAGGAAAACAACAGTCAAGCAGCTTAATTGTAGGTGATATCTGATCTACTTTGTATGGTTTTCTAATCCTTATTCCAGTGCAATTCTATACCAGTTTGTCATTTTTTTTAAATTCAAAATTAGACACAAACGTTTGCACAGTCTCTGTACACTCCTAATGTATACCTCTGTATTGGAATTCATTTTTCTCTCATTTTTGTGCAAGCATCCCTTAATACAAAAATTAAAAAAAAAAAACCACTGTATTTCAGAATCCAATTCAAAGCATGGAAACTGAAAGTTAATTTCATTCAAATCCATGCCTTAGCTTTACTTGTAGATTAGGTATTGAAAATCAAATCTGGCCCTAGGTGCTGCCTCAGTTTACCTTTCCCAAAAGCAATTGAGTCGGAAGATCATTTAAAAGCAGTTTATTAGGTACCCTGATAAAATGGGATGTCTCAAAGAAAAAGGAAGAGAGAGGACTTCGAACCCCATGTTTCCCTCCTTTCTATAGTTAACACAACAAAGAAAATGCAACAGTAAAGTTGATTGGACAGGGTAAAAGTAACCTCTCCTTTGCATAGGCAATCAGTTACATGTAGTTAAACATGTTACATATTTGCATCCCACAATATCGCACATGTTCGTTCAAATGAGGTCTGACATGAGAAGGGGTGTAATTGTAAGGAAAAAGGTTGTTTGGAGTTCACAAAAGAAATAAATCAGAAGTATCAATTTTTTTTTGTTATCTGGAGCTAGTCTCCAGCTTGTTTATCAGTTTAGGAATGTTAAAAGCTAATAAACCTGAACATCATATTAAAAGAGAGAAAATAAATCAAATTAAAATACAAAAAAAACCTATGTTAGTTAATAAATTATAAAAGCCATGTCTTTTGCCCTTCAGTATGTTTCTGTTAAACCAGATACATTTATTTCTGAACCATAACAGGTTCTCCATCAGAAAGCTATCCCACTTCATCAATACAGGAATCTGCATTGGCTTATCCTGCCCTTTCTTTTTCTTTTTGTATGATGTACTGTAATCTGTTAATTATTGTTTCAGGGATAATTCTTCTGGTAGAATTCTCTTGGATCCACAATTCTCTTCATTATTGACTATTGGCTCTCCTGCAGGGGGATAATGCCAATTATAATCCAATATCCTTTGAGGGAACCAAAGCTAAGAAAGATTAATTCTATATCCTAATACAATAATGGGGAGATTACAATTTCTTACAATTTCATTGTGATTTACCTCTATGCATCAAAATATATGAGCAATTCTTTACTATAGTTATTTGTTTAGTTAATTACTTTGTTAGTCCCTAAAGTTTAGTCACATTGTCTATTTTCATTAGATTATTTTGCAGTATTAAATTCCTTTCCCCATCTTCACATAGTTGTAATAAATTTTCTATCTTGCTTCAAATTATAAACATGTAAATATGTGTAGATGCATGTGGGGAAGGGTGTTTCTAAAAACTGCCCTAGGCTATAAGAATTTGGGCTATGTCTAGGGAATAGTGATGGAAACTTTGACATTCTCTAAAGCCAGGAAATGCCATGTAACCTGAATGATGTGAGTCTTAAATAAATTATTTGTAGGTTATATTAATAAAATAAGGATATGATAGAAAAATACAGGAGGGAATATTTCTCTTGCTGGTTTAAACAATTGAAAGATAGCATTAATAAAAAAAAGGGTGCATACTTTTTTTATCCTTTACAACATATTGCTTTTATATTTCTATCCACCTATTTCAGAAATTATTTTATCTTATTTCACAAATTATCAGGAGGAATTGTTGCAATGATACAGGCAATGTTAACTAACTATAATGAGAAGTATGAGTCGTCTCTCTCCTTCTCTTTCTCCAGTTTCACATTAGAAAGCAAATGTATTATGCTGTATCTAGGTCAAGCTTATATATCTCCAAAATCCATTGTTTTTCCTCTCCCCATTCCAAACAATTTTTAACTCTTGCCTATCCAACTTATATCATGGATGGTGACAAATATTTATTTGAATATACAGTCTAGAATAATTACCTTGTTTGGGATATTATGTGGATAGATTAAACATCCAGGTGTTTTAAACTATAGCACTAGTCCCAGAAAAAAATGGATGGTTATGGAAATTGCAGTCCGAAATCTAAAGGACACTAGGTAGCCCATCCCAACTCTAATGGATTAGAGGCTGTTCTGTAGGAAAGGCCATTATAATAGAAATATAAAAGAGCAGCAAAGAAATCACTACAGGGAAAGAGAGAGGCAGACTGAACAAGTGATTGGAAATTTATCTACTTATTTATTTATAAAATTTATTGGCCATTCATCTTACCATAGGGTAACTCTGGGTGGCTTACAATTACATATAAGTTAAAACATAATTTTTTTTTAAATCAAACATTAAAATCAAAGACACACGGGGAGGGCAGGGGCAGAATAGTGGGGAGGCTGGGTCTGTTATAACTCAATCAACCACCCCCATTGAGCTGTTCCCCCACCGAAGCTGCAAGCTGACTGGCAAAGCCACAACTTTAGGCCCTTATGAAAAGATAGGAGAGTTGGAGCCAACCCCACAAGATGTTCCAGAAGGCAGAAACAACAGCAGTGAAGGCGTCTTGGACCTTATCAGATGGAATAATTGGGCTAATAATACCCACAACATGTCTCCTCAGCCAACACGAGTGGTATGAGCCAATCCCAGTGGGGAGAGATGGTTACCTCAAGTAACCTGAACCCATGCCATGATGTGCTTTAAAAGTGATTGATCGCTAACACCTTGAATTGCACCCAGAAGCAGACTAGTAACAAACGCAGCTCATGGAACAGTGGTTTACAGGGGCCATTCTTGTGGCCCATAGCTGTAGCTTTTGAATGCTCTTCAAGGGTAGTTCCATGTAGAGCGCATTACAATAGTTCAGTCATGAGATGACTAAGGATTGAATGACTAAGCATAAGGAATCCTGGTCCAGTAAAGGCCACAACTGGCACACAACATGACTCAGCTATTGCTACCTGTTCCTTGAACAGGAGTCGCAAATCCAGAATCGCCAAGTTCCAGACTGGGTCTTTCTGGGGCAGAGCAGAAATTCATTATGTAGTGAAATTTGTTAGTTCCTATCACTTTCACCAGGAAAAAATGGCTGGCCCTTTGCAACAAGTGACATCTCATGGAACCCTTTTGAATTTTTTGGCTTGGCTGGAAATCATGCCTTAAAACAAAAAATATAGAAACACTCTTTTTTTTTTTTAGTATATATGAAATTCTTACCCTTAGTTGTGTTTCAGATATATAAAATATTATGTGTCTTTGTCTATGGAGATTCTCAGTCATCCAGGTCATAATTGTCCTAAAGGTGCTTTTTCAAGAAGCAATTGGACTTTCTTTGTTTTTCCTTGAAGACATTTCACTTCTCATCCAAGAAGCTTCTTCAGTTCTGACTGAACGGTAGAGAATATCAATCCTTCCATTCTCCAGTCTTAGACGTGCCATTTTAAGAGTTTGGAATAAAACAAGGTTTTCTATGGACATCCCTGTTTGGGTGTCCACCCCAGGAAGCATTTTTTTTTTTTAGATAACAAATAGTGTCAAAGCCAGACTGGTGGTCTTATACTCAAATACTACTGTACCTTTTAATTTTGGTGATCCTATCATCAAGTCTAAGGAGGAGTTAGAATCAGAAGGCATCTCTGCCACTGGTTTATATATTTACAATTGAAAGAAAGATTTGATTGTACAGAAAGAGACAAAAAGAGTTATGGGTTGGACTTTGTCAAAAATGAATTGGAAATCCTACTGTGTGGTAGTGATGAACATATTGTTATTAAGGTCTATAAATTGTCATTGAATTTGAATTTGGAAAATGAATCTGTAAAACATTGCATGACTCAGTGGGCAAGGAACTTTGGATATAACGTAATGCTTGAACAATGGGAGAATATGTGAATAAAAGATTTAAAATTTACACTAAATTATAATTTAAAAGAAAATTTCTGTAAAATGATGTATCACTGGTATTTAACACCAGACAATATGTCAAGAATGTATAAAGGTATTTCAAATGAATGTTAGAAATGCAAATGTAAAGAAGGGACTTTTTATCATTTATGGTAGACATGTGACAAAGCAAAGAAATATTAGAGAAGGATTCACATCCTAATACAGAATATTCTTAAAGTGAATATAAAGATAAAGAAACTATTCTTTGGGCTTAATGAAAAAAGATTTGAAAAACAAAACCCTGAAACTTTGATATTATATATGTTGTTGGCAGCAAGACTATGGAAGAACACTTTTATTCCTATAATGGATGAATGGCTGCAAAAGTTGATGACGTTAGTAGAAATAGCATGAGCCTCGGTGGTGCAGTGGTTAGAGTGCAGTACAGCAGTACTTCTGCAGTCTGCTGGTTCAAATCCCACCAGGATCAAGGTTGACTCAATCTTCCATCCTTCCGAGGTGGGTAATATGAGGACCTAGATTGTTGGGAGCAATATACTGAGTCTGTAAACCACTTATAGAGGGCTGGGAAGCACTATAAAGTGGTATATAAATCTAAGTGTTATTGCTACTGCTAAACTAACTGCTTTGATTAAAGAAAAAAGTACAATTACTTCTGTTTCTGCTTGGAGACTGCTTTTGGACTTTGTGTTTGAGGTGGGGAAAATGAAATGTTAATTTGGGGTTTTACTGATTAGATAGATTTGTTGTTATAGAAATGGCTAGTTTATATTACTATGTAAAAGTAAAAAGTTGAGGCTCAATGTTTGATCTTATTCTACTGTACCAAAGAGAGTCGAAGTCAACTCCTTTTCTTTGTCTCTCTTCCCCGCCACGCATTTCTACACTTTTCCTTTGTCTTTTCTCTCCCCTATCTTTCCTATTATTTTATTTTGTATTTTTTATTTTACATTATAAACTAGTTTAAAAATGAACTGAAGAAACTTCTTGGATGAAAAGTGAAAGTCTTCAAGGAAAAACAAATAAAGTCCAGTTTCCCCTTGGAAAAGCACCTTTGGAGTTATTGTGTCTTTCTTTATGATTTTATGTAGCTAAACAATTATGTCCTTCCAGGCTGCTTTTGAACAAGTATGGCATATAATACTAATTTATTATAAGGAGATAGGTGTGTTCTTTATGTGAAAGGTTTTATGGCTCATATAAAACTTGAAACAATGATATGAATATCATAATATTTAATACATGAAGTAAACAGTAATTTCTATCATGTCAGTTTGGAGGAAAGCAGATAAGAGCTGGCAGAGATCTAGCAATTTAAGAGATGCTGAAACATCATAGTGTGAGTTTTTTGTAGTTCTCCTTTACTTTTAGTAGCTTTTTAAAATGAAGGCTTCAGGTTTCTTCTTAGAGATCTTTTTTAAGAAGACCTTTGTTAGTGTTAAATTCTTATTAATAGGAAGACCCATTTTAATATACATGAAGCGTGCACAAATCATCAGTCTTTAAGTCAAGAAGCATCTTTAAACCAGAAGTTTTTATTAGCAGCTCTATCAGCTTGAACATTCTGGACAATGTAGTTTTCCCAAATATATATTTTTATTGGCTACGTTCCCCATGATTCACAGAATTCTATTACTACAGTATACAAGTCTCCAGTTGAATTGAGGCAGCAGGAGACGGAGTCAATGCGGAAGGAGAAGAATTTGTCTCTTCACATCTGCTAACAGTTTTTTGGGAAAAAAGTTAAATCCTGATTTAAAAAGTGATACTTAAAATCACTATTATAATTGAAAAGACCCAGATAAAGAAAAAGTCTTAAGGGAGTGTAGTTTATTGCTTACTGGAAAGTAACTGATGAAACTTTCCCATCTAAATAATGGCTTTGGAAAATAAGATCATTTTAAAGGATTGGACTTCAAAAGAATAGACAGGAAAATCCTTTGGATTTTCAAGAAATCTTTTAGATCCCTTTGGCATCTAGGTGGAACATTATAATTGCTTTACTATCCATCCGGAGGTTATCAATAATCAGCCTAAAATTGATTACACTATCACAACCTAGTTACATTGTGCTCTACCCTCACTAGCTTCGCCAAATCAGAACATGGGTTTGGTTTCACTCATTTTTTAAAAAAGGAAATGAAATTTATTCATATGTAAATGGTTGAAGAGAAAATGTTATTTCATTTCTCCAAATACATTCCTTGTTCTCTGCCCATTCAAACAAAATATTTGCAGGAACTCTGCTATTACTGTATAAGTCATAGAAGCAATAAAGCTGCTTGCTGCTTATATCAATAATACTAGCTCAAACAAATAGGTTTCAATTTTCAGATTTAGGATTTCTGTTACAAATTATATGTAGGGGTTAAAGTTGACTAGTAATTTGAGATAAGACGTGTGATAGATAATTCTAGAAAAAGAATTGCCTATGGTCTATTCATAACAAAATGTGAACATGAAGGATATCTGTGATAATGTATCATTCTTGTGACATAGTATGTTTTCCAAGTTCTATAAGTAAAGCCAAGGTATAGATGCTCTTGCAAGTTTATAAGCCTCTGTTTTCTAGATATATATTCCCAGATAAAGTTGTAAATATTATGATTAAGTTTTGAATTCTGAAAATATAACTCCATGCCCCACACAGAAAATAATGTTTTTTTCCCATGGGGGACTGGAAGAGAAAGATAATGTGTTGCAGAAATTTCCAAAAGGCTCAGTGAGAGGAGCCTCTCTTCTTTTCTTCCCAGAAGACCTCTACATTTCTTTCTGATACAGACATCCTTTTGTGATAAGACAGTATATGAACCTCAGCTACAACATATGTTAATATAAGTTATGAATATGTAAGATGTTTGGGAAGGGAAATGTACTTTTAATTTTCTACCTTTCAGCCTTGGAATCAGAGGTGAAAATATTTCAAAAAAGTACATGCAGAATAGGATAATGATCATGATTAATGCATTTTGCCCTCTCTTTTCTTTCTTTGAAAATGTCAGTGATAAAGAAACAAATGATCATCAACAAGCTATTTTCTAAATACCAGACCTCATGAGCCTGGGCTGTGGTGGGCAATATTAGACTAGACTGAAGTTCTAGAAACTCCCAGGGGGTAGAAACATAGGCAGAGAGGTCAAAAGCTAGGAATCTTGTTTAAGAGATGCCTTCAGGATATGGATCTGAAAGAACTAAGTTGGTAAGGATCAAAGGAGAAATGTCACCAGAAGACAGAAAGGTCAATATTGAGCATATGGAGAACCCCTCCTGCAATTTCTTCATCATCTGCCAAATCTCTGAATCCACAAGGCAAGGACTTTGGGGATAAAGGAGTATTGAAGGGGATAACTTGGTCTCATCCTGGATCCAGATTTGGTGGCTTCTTTCCTTCCAGACTAATTGAGAATGACATGGGTAAGTCTGAGACAGAGCAAATGTACATTACAACTAGTACAGTTTTACTGCCCCTTTAAATTCATTGGGTCTTCCTGAATTCATGAACAGCCAGCAAGAGAGTGAAAGACCCCAGCCATCCTAACAATGGACTGTTCGCTATGATGCAGACAGGAAAGCGTTTCCACCATGGGTGGAATCCGACCGCTTCAGTATGCATGCATGCTTGCCAAACGCATTGCAGTGCGGCTCTTTAAACCATTTTTACAGGCTCCAGATCATCAGGAAGGCTCATTGGGGATGAGGGGATCATCAAGAAGGTTCTGTAGATGCTCCAAACAGCTGATTAAGGGAAGTAAAAAAAAAATGAAGCTCATACAAGGAAGGATAAGGGCAGGGGCAGGTGGGCAGGGCCAATTTCAAATAGCCACTACTGGTTTGGGCGATCCGGCTGAATTTTACTACTGGCTACCGCTCCATGAAAGCCAACATAGAGAGACTAAAGAGAAGCTTCTTCCCACAGGCAATATGGACCCTAAACCATAAACCATAACAA
>JAEANM010010692.1:0-15663 GCA_017656035.1 Myanophis thanlyinensis
CTGCCCTAACTTACCTGTGGTCGTGAATGGCTGCGTAAGCATTTCACTGCATATTGTACCATGTATGATTGTGCATGAGACAAATAAAATTTGAATTTGAATTTGTTTTACAATTAACTAAGTTCACATCTAGCACGCAATCGTATGTCTAAACATAGAATTTGAATCCTACATCTATGTAATGTATACCTATTAGATTTTAATTGTGTATTTTCAAAGCAAAATCCCCATCTCTCCTTCCTTGTTGCATAGCAAATTCCTGTTGATATTAAAATCAGTTTCAGAAATTATTTTCAGTAAGCAAAGAGGCAGCTGCTCCAAGAATGCTAATATTTCAATTTCATTCTATAGTTATCAATAATGGCGTAAGTAATTTTATGCCACTGAATTATCCTGAGTGATTTTCAGAACTAAAGCACAGGAATGATCACATATATTAAGTAAACAGTATTTGCAAAAAAAAACCATAAAAAAGCTTCATCATCATCATCAAGCTTTTGAAAGAATAGTTTGAGTTCTTTGTTGCTTATGTGTAATCAATTTGTCTTTACATGCCAGAGTAATATTGGCTACATACTAAAAAAAAATTGAGCCAAAAATCCTATTAGGATATTAAAATATTAGGATTCTCAAACTAGGAAAAAAAAAACCTATATATGATTCTGAAATAAATATCAAACATAATAAATGAATATTGGTTTATAAAGTTCATATTTATAAAGACATTTTAAATCACTAAATGAAATAAGTGTAAAATGTAAAATACAGATTAAAAATTGTCATTGATAAAATCCTTGCACAGAAAGATATATTAAAAAAAATTTCTTTCAGAATGTCGCACAAACATGACTTAATCAGTTGTACAAGTCCCATCTTTTCAAATGGGAATTAAAAGATTAAAAGATTTCTGCATGCAAATCATGAATCCCATTTTGGACTAGCTGACCTGAGAAGGCTTTTTTTAGCTTGATGTCCCCCCAACTGTTTAAGTTCCAATTCCCCTAATTTTATGTCAACAATCCAAAACAGCTGGATAGCATCCTAGAAAAGGTATCTTTAACAAGAAAGGGAAATATGTCTGTATGCTCAGGCAAATATGATTGTATGCAAAATTTGAGAAAATTTGGGTTGTATGTAAAACATAGTTGATTCTTTAATGTTTTGGACAAACCTGCCAGTTCTGATTAAATTAATAAATTATGGATAAACAAACCATGGTTTAGCAATGCCATTCTGTATGCCCATTCTTTTTTTAATGACTCCCTTAGGAGTATATAGATGTGACGCCTAACAGACCTTGGTTAATCTCAATAAAGAGATTAAATAAAGTTGGACCTGATTAGTCCTTGGATATATCTTGGGTAACAAGTCAGTCAAAAAACTCATTGGGAACCATAGTTTGGAAAAATCTGCACTATCCATGAAGTCATCAGGACTTGAACTTCATTTGAGAGATGCTTTTTTATAGTTCCTTATATTCAAAACTAACTGATTCTATATCATCTCAAAATAATATCCAATACAAAGAAAAAGCTTTTTTTTTAAAATGTTTCTTTTAATTAAACCAACCAATAGCTGCAGCTCATTTAGACAGTTTGCAATAAACACACCTAATTTAAAAAAAAATCAATTTGAGTTTAAACATAACCAATAAAATACCATAAAATAGAAAATAAAGACAGCATACCAAGAAAGTAGCAGCCAGGGAGTGATCAAAATCTAAGGTAATAGGAATTAATTAGAGCACCATGAAGCTTTGAGGGGACAGCCCCTGGCAGCTGAGTAGGGACTTCCATCCCATGGGATGCCTCCAGAGAAAAGGATCATCTCTCACACATAAAGACTCGCCTTTCTCAGGTGAGACTCAGGCGAGACTCACCTTTATCCCAGGTCTCAAAGTCATCAAATCTGGGGGGGGGGGGGTGTTCTAAGGGGCAAAGCTCACCCACCCACCCACCAGGTGCCCCCAGCATCATCCCTCCTCAGTTGCAAACTACTGTGAAATCTGGGCTGCAAACACCCAGACGACCCCTAGATGGCTGCAAACAGGCACCTTTGCAAGTCTACCTGGATTCCCTTCAGGTGCTACCTGGCAGCCTTCGGGCCCCGCCCAAGTGCCCCTCCCTTCCCCCCCCGCCCGCCCGGAAGGGAGCGCGCGAGGCAGCGGGAGGGCGGTCAGGCGCCTCGCGCGCGCCCCCGACCCAAAGAGACTCGGTCCGGCCTTCCCAGGGCTGGTGTGAACCTGGTTGCTTAGCAACCCAGAGGGAAAGAAGGCGTCTTTCTGCAGCGAAGGGAACCGAGCGTTTATGGCTCCTGAAGGGAGAAAAGGACGCCTTCGGACTAATATTAGCTCCCGAAGTGGTGGCAAGTGGTTTTGGGGGCCAGCAGTGTGGGAGGGGGGTGAGGGCGCGAAGAAAGCGGAAGAAGTGCAAGGGATACCTGCCATTTGGGGCTGTGTGGACTCCAACTCCCAGAATTCCTCAGCAGGGAAATTTAAGGGAGTTGAAGTCCACACACCTTAAAGTGGGCATGTTTGCAAAACAATTTTATTATAGCGGGTGCCACTATCGTTGTAGATGAGGAGGGTGTCCCAGCATGATGCCTTCAGGATTGGAGAATTTTCATATCCAAGGCAGTAAAAATTGGGGGCAACTGGAAGCCCCAGTGTTCTTCAGACCCTCCACCAACAATGGGTGGTGTTGGAGTTTCAATGTTTGAGGCATATCAGATCGTTCTAACACATGAGTTTGATTTCCCACCCAGTTGTCAAGCTCTGTGCATAAGGAGGAAGCAAATAAAGCCAGGCATGCCTACAGGTTCACCACACCATGGAAATATATCAAAAAGAGAGAGAGAGAAATTAAGATGGAGAAGAAGCCACAGCTCCTTTTTGTGGTACTGGATAGAAGCTAGATTGATCTTCCTTTTGTAACAAAGGAAAGTAGATGATCCATGATCAGTCCTTGGTCAGACTGGTAGCAGAAGCTAATGTAATGTCCTTCAATTCTCTTATCTAGGAATACTCAATATATCCCAGGTCCTGTAAGTGCTGTGTGAACAATGAACAACTCAGTGAAATAGCTGAATCCAGGTATTTCACCATCAAATATTATTTTCATATTATTATTATTATTATTATATTTTTTCACATTATTGTACCAAAATTGCATTTTCTATTGATTCTTTTTAATGTATTTTAAAATTTGAGTCAGTGTAAGATATTTTCAATATGCCATATAATATTTTAAAACTGTTACAGTATTATAATTCTAAATGTGCCAGATTGCAGGATAGGCAAAGTATTTAGTCTTAAAGGCCATAACTTTGGTGGTGGTGATTGCTGTGAATAATATTTTACAGTAAAAGGAAAATGGATCCCTGCCCAAATGACCTTACAAATGCTAACCTTTGCCACATAAGTAATGATTGAAAATAATAGACAAAAAGGATATTGGCAGCGGTTTGCTCTCCAAGGTTGTTTCAATTTAGTGTCTGATCGTTTAGATCGACTAGGTAACATAATCGTAGGATTTTCTTATTCTATTCTCCTTAGTTTATTTAACTTAAAATATTTCCTTTGCACTTTGTGTTTAAGCTTTGTTTCAATGGACAATGGTGGCAAAGAAAATGGGCAAGTACAAATATCAAATTTAAATAAATAGCATTTTGTTCTTAGAAGCGGCCCACTCTGGTATCAGTATTGTTTTTTTAAAAAATCAATACAAAAAGAAATAACCTGCAGAGAGATCCTGTGAGTTAGGTACTCTGAGACAGAAATGAGGAAAATGTGGCTCTACGGATGCCGTTGGACTGCACTCCTAGCACCTCGATGAAATGGCCAGTGCTGAGAAGTCAATGTGTTCTTCACCTCTGCTTTCAAAGCCATGTGACATTTGATTTTTTGAGAAATCTTCTTCTCTAAAAGATGTGATTCCCAGAGGAAGAAAAGAAAGAAAAATACAAATTCTTTGTTGGATGTTAAGATTCATTTAACACCTGTGTTACTAACATAATAACTGCAGTGGTTCACTTGTCCACAATTGTGGCAAAAAAAGTTGTAAAAGAGGACAAAACTCACTTAACAGCTCCCTTACTCAGCAACAGAAATTTTGGGCTCAATTGTAAGTCGAGGACAACCTGTATTAAAGTTACGTTTTAGATTACAATAAAAAAAAGCATTAAATTCATCTGGATACATAAATTTTAACTTTTCATTCAAATATTTAAAGTAAGATCTGCCCTTCCCCTCATGTCTTTCCACAAGAGCCTGAAGAGCTGGCTCTGCGGGTTGACCTGAGGATTCAGTGGGGAGTTCCATGCTGGAAGTGGCTGATGGATTGATGGCAGACTCGACCTCCCACCCTCCACCCCCAGCATTGCTTTCTGCTCTGCCCATCCTTTTCGTATCATACTGATGTAGTCTCGTTTTCTTGTTTATTTCATTGTTTTTATTATTCTACTTCTGTTTTGTTTACACTCTTCATTTCTTCCTTTTAGAGGATACCACTAACACCATCAAGATATCCCCCTATGCCTATCCCAGGTTCTTGGAAAGGACTCAATAGGCAGACAAACCATAGTACCTCTAGGAAAAGAAAAACCTATTTCCTTATACTGTTTTTGTCCAAATCAATAGCAAGTATAAAACTCAGAATTGGACCTCTCTCACAAGAACTTTTACATTAAAGTAATAGGGCACTAAGAATATATGTCAAAGTATAAGATACAGGTAATCTTCAACTTGCAACCATTTATTTGGTGTCTGTTCAAAATTACAACAACACTGAAAAAAAGTGACTTATGACCAGTTTTCACACTTAGGACCATTGCAGCACCCACATGGTCATGTGATCAAAATTTGAGCCCTTGGCAATTGGCATGTCCTGCGTTGATGTGATCACCATTTGTGACCTCAGCTTTCAACAAGCAATCTGGGGCCACATGATTCAATTAACAATTGTGGTAAAAATGGTTTTAAAGTGGGGGCAAAACTCACTTAACAACTGCCTTGCTTAGCAATAGAAATTTGGGTATCAATTGTGGCCATAAGTCAAGGACTATTTGCAAACACCAACTATATATTTTAATTGCCATGCTGTTTATAATATTCCATGTTTTTATTTGGTGTTTCTTTTTTGTTTGTTTTCAGGATTGTACTAATTTGGTAGCGCATGCAGGACCTCTTTGTATATTGAAGATAAAGAAATTATTACTGCCTCCTGTTCCATGATGCAAAAGAAATATTTCAAGGTGCACGGGTGTTATCGTTGTAAAACACATGCTAAGAAAGAGCTTTGAAAATAAAAGCTTTATAAATAGGCCGATTTAATGCATATAAAATATTATCTACTGTTATAATTGTTTTAATGTGCAGTTGCTTTGGAAGGGAGAAGTAGCCTTAGGTTTTATTTTTAATTACACTGAAACAAAATATGTTTAGGCATGTCAAACTTTTATAGTTCATAATGAGTTTATTGCACACAATAATTATGGGTTCAGTAATTAAAAGTTTAAAATTGCTGCTATTTTATTTAATATAAATGATAAATCAAAGATTTCTTTTTGCCTTTATATAAGTTAAAGTGGGATGTGTCAAATATCAATCTTATGTTTCATATTGTGGTAATTGTATATTAGTAAGACTTCAAACATGGGAGTTGTATGGGCATAAAGGTTCTGACAGGCTAAAAAAATCATTGGTTAAAGGCTGAATTTCTTTTGTTGTTTAATATGCTGTACATATCGTTCATATATAACAGTAATTTATAAAAAATAATTATGAAATTTTATTTTAGGGGAGTTCCTACAAATCAGAGTCTGTAGTACTTACTGCTGTGGCATTACAGGATCATATTTTACATGATCTTCAACTGCAAAATCTTTCATTAGCAGATCCTTTAAAGTCAAAAATATGGAGTAAAAAAAATAAATACAGACCTGTGAACAAAGAGAAAATCAGAGCAATTATAGATACTGGATTAAAAAAAACAAACAAACAGCCAAACAACCAAAATAACCCGCAAAACGAAGATACAGAAAAAGAATATGTTCTTGATCCAAATCCTCAGCCTTTGACTTTAGGTAAATTTCCAGCCTGTTCTTGTTTAATTTTAATAAATGTTTAATGTCTCTTGGATATGGAAGGATTTGGTGGCATATAAATTTAATAAGTAAGTAAATAATCATTTCTATTATAATAAATAGACACTTTTTTCCATATAGCACAATAGCATCACAATACAAGAAGAGCTGTTTGAAGAGTTGCTTGTGCTTACAAGCAATTTTCTCTATTTTCCTTTTCGGCTGCCATTTGTAGTCGATAGGAATTTCTTGGAAAGTTACAAGCAGTGGGGAAAAATAGCAATTACTATATTTCTTTTTTACCTAAACATTGGATTCAGAGTTTTTCTGTCCGTGAGCATTACTTATTTTGAATGAGAACACTTGTGTGAACTGGCTGAAGAATCCCTAACTAATTTTGAGTGATTAGAAAAAAAATAACATTAACATCATTAACATTACAGACAATACAGACTATGTCATTGATATCACATTCTCTCTTTACATTCTAAAGAGAAATATGAGAAACAGTAGACTGCAAATCTAGTGCAACAGAAATATTGCATTAAATAACCCCTGAAACTATCAAAATCTAGTGAATCTATCTAAAATAAAAGGTAATGCCACCAAGTTAAGGAGAATTACTTAAAGAATGAATCTTTTCTTTGCCCTGACACCACTTGATATGTATGCTAAATTGATTTTCACTGGGATCAATGGCACAAAAGACTTTGTCAGTACAAATATTTTTGCCATTAGAAAGGAAACTCTTCATACAAAAAGAAGCAGTGAAACTACATTAGCACCATCTAGAGTTGCCTTCTACTATAATTGGCAGAAGTACTTGGGCAACTGTTGCTTTTACAAAAGAAAAAGAAAAAAATCATTTACTGGGCTGGGCATTTTTTGCTTTTGTTTTAAAAAAAACACCTTCACCTTTAACTACCCTTTGCTCAAAAATTTACAAGTTGTGTTTTTGTAATGATTTTGGGGCAAATCCATGAATAATGCCTGTAGCTAAACACCCAGCTTCAAATCAAAAAAACAAGAGACTTAACTGTAGACTTTATTATAATAAAGGAGATGGATGCATAAGCTTCCTGCCTGGGGAAATAGGAGGTGCAGCGGCAACATATTATACTGTCATGAGATAATAACATTACATGGTCTGACTAATAACTAGGAAGAACTACGGAGCTGCTACTTTTACACTTTTTAAATTTTTGTTTACAAGACTTTTCACCTTTTAAAATCACTAGCAGAGATCTCTTAGGGAGCTAGTTTGATGTAATGGTTGAGACCAAGGGTAGAAACTAGAAGATGATGTATTACCATCCTTCCTTGGGCAAAAAGCTGTCTGCTTAAGGGTCCTCCCTCTTTTCTTGGGCCAGTAGCCCTCTCTCAGTCTTGGAAGACGGCAAGGGCAAATCATTTATGCAAAACATTCCAACAAAACTACAGGAACTTGTTCGCTTAGGAGTCAAGACTGAATTGAAGGCACACAAACACAAAAAGAAATGAATTGAGTTAGCCAACACTTTATGGCATGTCAAGGCTACCATCTCATCCCAGAATGATTGTCCTGCAACTCACTCCAGCAAAAGAGGCACCCTGGGTCCACCAAAGAATTTCGGCTGGCGGAGTTCAGGAGATGAGATTTTTCTGCCATGGACCCTGCCAGAAGTGAAATTCAGCAGGTTCTCGCAGGCTCGCTAGAACTGGTAGTAAATTTTCTAAGCAGTTCGGCGAACCGGTTGTTAGAAGAAATCTCCTTTTGTTTTTTTCCCACTTTACAGGTTTAATCCTGTAAGGAAGGCAGGAAGGAAACATTCTGGTGTTGTTTCTAGCCTAATCCTTATTGCCCTGCTTACAGAAACTGCCCACCCAGTCACATGACACCCCAGCCACGCCCACCAAGCCACGCCTCCTGCCCTTTGGAACAACATGCCCCTTGAGATGACATCTGTCCCCGCCCTCTTGGCCTTCCAGAGTGGCCTGAAAACCTGACTCTTCCACCTGGCTTAGGCTCCTGATGAGGGTATCCCATTCTGAACTTGGTTAGAAAATTAGAATCCCATCTCTTCCCCATTTACATGATTCCTTTTTATCCAGGTTTTTTTTTTTTTGCTGTTGTTAATTTTATTATTTTTAATGCATAATGCTTTTAATGATTTAATTGTTTTATGTTGTTGTTTTACAATATTGTAAGGCTCTCAGGGTTGCGTGATAATGAGCTGGGTTAGCATATAAATTTAATAAATAAACCTCTTCTTCTTCCTGTTTTGCCTCCCTTCCATTCTTTTATTTTAAAGCAGTGTGTTTTTGTTTCAAGATCGTTCACTTTGAAAGGCCAGCTCTGCAGTCATATAAATAGTTAGGCAGATATAGAAGATATATTTCTGTATATGTGTGCTAATGCACATTGGTGTGTTAATGATTCAACTGTCTGCCTATATCTACAAACTGGAATATTTGATGTGCACTGAAGAGAACAGGACGGAGGTGCTGGGAATTGTAGTTCACATTCAAATGTTCACAGATCTCCCAGCTTTGCCCTGTTGGAATATATCATTGCAGAACATTTAAGAACTATTAAAATCTTAGGCAAGATTTATGAACATGCTTAAAAAATGCTTTAACTATTTTTATAATACATTTTCTTGTTCATTGAGTGATTATTTTAAATCTAGATCACATCTGTTCAGATAGATAAACTCTTGATTTCTGGGAAAAATTAAAATGACCAAATTAGTATTTGTCTTAAAAAAATACTATATTATGAAGTAGTATCCGTGCTGAAGTAGGCAAATAAAAAAATTAAGTAACAAAATAGGGTTTGAAACCTAGAGAATAAGATATTAGGGAGACCTGTTTAATTTTAGTTGAGGTTTTGTTTGTTTGTTTTGGGTTTTGCTCATTAGCACTCAGCCCTGCAAACATTCTTTCAGATAGAAACCTCAGTGTGGAATCCAGAAGTCTTGGTTGCCCGAGAAAAATGTGACATACCTGTCAAATTCCTCTGTCATGTGGCACATCTGCTTACTTGAACAAGGGGGAGCTTAAGCAAATTTAGTTCCAATTCTGTGCAGCGTTTTGTGCATTTGTACCTGAGAGTATCCATTTTATACTATGAAATGTCTTTCTAGGCAGATATGCAGGGGATTTCACTGTTGATGAAACAGAAGATTATGTAATATACTATGCCTGTATGAAACATGGATATTTCTGTGCAATTCTATACATTCTGGTTATGGCTAGTTCTTTTTCTGCCAGCAGTGATTCTTGATAATTATTTATAAGAAGAAATGTGCATTTCTGTTGTCCCTGAGAATACTATCATCAGGTGTCATTCTTTCCATAATAAACCATGCCCAAAAACATAAGCTGTAATTAATGAAATTATTGTTATTTGGTTACTTTTACTGAACTTACTACATTTAGATTTATAAAATATGAGCTAAAAAGTATTAATTCAAGTTTATCCACAAAGAACATTACTAGCTGTAAAAATGCTTATGTTTCCATAGAAATATTAAATATGCATTGTAACATAGAAGATCCTATAATGATATAAATTAAGAGTCAATTTCATTTGCTGGACTTTACCTGCAGCTCAGAAATTTGGATTGGTGGAACTTCCTGCCATGCCACTAACTCTAGACGATTGGGAATATGTGAAGCAACGATCCATAAAGCAAGGAGATTCTGTTCAACCCTGTGCTATATGCAAAGAAGAATTTGCACTTCAGCCACAGGTATTTTATCTGCCTCCTTTAATATTATGGAATAGCGATGGCACTTAACTTACAACTTGCCACTTAACAACCAATTCCAAGATGGCCAAGAACCTTCCTCCGCTCCAATCATTTCACCACATCTTGATAGCTTCTGCAGTCATGTGGCTGCCATTTACAATTTTAATTGTAAGTTCTATTACATTCTATTACATTTTTAATAGAATTGGTTTCTGATGAAACTTGATAGTGAGCAATTGGTTTCCTCACATTTGCTTAACAACCATGGTATTCATTTAGTAACTTCATCACTCACCTGCTGCAATAAAGGTAATGTCAAGTACAGTTATTTGTTGACTCACTTAACAACCATCCTGACTTACAACCATAATTGTATACCCTGTATATCTGGTGGAACTGGGAACGCTGCAATTTTCAACTTTAAAGAGATGTTTTCAGGTATATAAGGACACCTATGTCTAGACACTGAGCTTGTCGATCAAAAAGGTCGGCAGTTCAAATCCCTAGCGTTGTGTAACGGAGTGAGCTCCTGTTACCTCCCTCAGCTTCTGCCAACCTAGCAGTTCAAAAGCATGTAAAAAATGCAAGTAAAAAAATAGGGTCCACCTTGGTGGGAAGGTAACAGTGCTCCATGCGCCTTTGGCGTTTAGCCACATGACCACAGAATCATCATCAGACAGCGCTGGCTCTTCGGCTTAGAAACGGAGATGAGCACCGCCCCCTAGAGTCAGGAACAACTAGCAAGTATGTGCGAGGGGAACCTTTACCTTTTTATGTCTACAAGATATTAAAGCAGCTGCTGCTGTTTCCAATCAGTTTCCAGTTTCCTCAACAAACTCACAAATTTCCAGATTCAATCCAAAGCATCCCATAGTCCTGGAATCTGGTGAAACACACTAAAAAATTACCATTGAAGGAAAAATGAAATAAATGAACTTGTGTTTAGTCATACAGAGTTGGGGGGAAGGTATTTTGTTGTGCGAGTTACTAATGTTCAGAGAACACTGGTCTTTCCTTGACCATGAATATGGCATAATTTCTCCCAAAAATAAAATAATCAGCAGCATTCTTTCCACTTTTTAAAGATTATTTCATGTAGCTGTCAGAGACAAAGACTTCAATGCCCATCTGTTCTAGGAGGAAGGTGGTCTCAGGTATTCCTAGTATTCAGGAACTCATGATTCACCTTATGCCCTTAGCTTTTAGGGTGTCAGCTTGTGTCTTTTCCCAAAGCATTTTAACAATCACCTGGGGTGGGGAATTATGCAGTAGTTACGTATAAAATGTAATAAAAATGTAGATAATGTAATTAATAATATATTCTTTCTGCAATGAAAACTATGATTTATTTACTGTGCATTTGGTAATTACAGTAAAAATAGAAGAGATTCTTGGATAAACTGAAATCTCAGAATGATTTTATTTTTTCTGAACAGGTATTGCTCTCTTGTTCTCATGTATTTCACAGAGTAAGTAAACCTCTTTATCAATTAATGGCAAATATGCATTCTGTCAGTCTGCTACATTGCATATTATGGAACTAATTATAATGTGAATTTTATGTGTAGGAATAAATGTTGTTGCTTTTAATTGTGTAATTAAAAATGTAATTTTAGGATATTGCTTTGAGACTGTATTTTATCTTAAACAGTATGATTGCATATGGAACAAGCCTGCAAGACTCATAGAGAAAAATGGTTCAATAGATAAATTAAAAATAATCACGGATCACAAAGAATACCTGATGTGTCAATCAACTCTTAGGCTGGTTATGTCAATGAGGCCTAGAAGTGTTGGGGGTATTTGGCAGTCTGTCTTTTGGGTGGCAGCACATCCTTTCACATGCAGGCCTGCATATGGAAGAACAAAAGTAGAAATAATCACTTAATGTAAATATGCACCCAAAAGGTTCAGTAACAGTGATGCACTAAGCTTTTGTATCCAGATGTCTTAGCTTTTTCAAGAAGCAACTGGACTCCCTTGTTTTTCTTTGAAAACATTTTGTTTCTCATCCAAGAAGCTTCTTCAGCTCTGATATCTTCAAAGGAAAACCAGAAAGTCCAGTTGCCTCTTGGAAAAAGAGCCTTTGGGATAACCATGACCTGGATGACTGAGAATCTCCATAGATATTTTGTGTCCAGACTTGGTGCTGATATCTATAATTTTATAGTAAATTAGAATAAGCAGTTTGCAAACTTTAAGTGTGGCTCTATTCACACAGTGCATTTAATGGTATCAAGGGGATATTAACTGTTTCAGTCAGTTAATGATAGGGTGAGAAAGTTAATCTGACACAGGTATCATTTATACTAAAGTTGTTTGGTTGTGCTCTGAGTTGTTGTGGCTGGGGAAGTCACTTATAGAAGAGACTAAGCCACAATGTTGTTTGGTTATCTAGAAAGAGCTTCACCTGTTAGTACAGAGAAAGTGGAGAGATCCTTAGATTAGTGAGCTTTGTCACCTGTATTCTGGATCCAAATGTACCTTAGCTGATCAAGTCCTGTGAAGTACCACATGGTTGGGACCATGAAGTGGTAAATGCCTCTTTGAAAAAGACACAAGTCCATCATCCCTGTGCCATCCTCATATTTGGCTTCAGCATTGTTGGATAAATGTTGTCTGATCTCTAACCTTCCACTTTCAGGGAAGGTTGTTGAAAACACGGTGAATCGTTTCAAAGAGCTCTGGAGAATATGGATTATATGGATGTTTTTCAATCAGTTTTCAGGCCATGTTATAATACAAAGACGGCACGGGCTTGTGGTTGTTGGCTTGTGCCTCTTAACTCCTAGCATGCAGGGGATATATCCATCTTTATCCTCCTCCCGGATGTCTTAGCATCTTTCGATACCATCAGTTATGATAACCTTGATCGGTTTACTAGTAGTGAGAGCATTCTTTTGCAATAGTTTTTCTTCCTCTAGGGCTGGTTTGTCTCAGTGCTGATGTGGAGAAAGAGTTTTAGCTTCTGTGTGAAGCTTCTGTGTGAGATATCTCTCTCTCCCTCTCCCCCTCTCCTTTCCTTTTCCCCCTTCATTCTTATTTAACATCTACATGATATCCAGTGGCCCAGGGTAAAATATCAGCATATTGTCATTTATCTCCACCGCTGCCTGGACAAATAATACTGTCAAGGTACTTATCAAAAGCTTGGAGGTTGTAAGGGACTGGATGGTAAGAACAGGCTGTAACTCAGCTCTGGCAAGATAGAGTAGCTTGGGATTTAAGCTTCCTTGGATCTGGAGATTTTTCATTGTTAATTCTCAACAATTTCCTCAAGCCGAGTTGGTGCACAGCTTGGGAGTTCTCTTGAACTCATAGCTCTTGCTTGAAGAGCTGATGACAGCTTTGGCTAGGAGGACCTTTTGCTCAAATCCATCTTATGTCCATTCCTGGATGAGGAAGGTCTTCTCACTTCCCAACTGGATTTCTACAATGTACTTTAATGTGGAGGCTGCCCTTGAAAAATATTTCAAGTGCTTCAGGATACGGTGATGTGCAGATTGACCAAATTACATCTTTTGGATGCAATTTGACATACTGCTTATCCCTTTAAAGCCATTTATGGCACATAACCAGATTAACTGCAGGACCACCTATCTCCACGAACCTCTGCTCACCCATCCTGTCAAACCAGAATATCATCTGGGGTGATAGACATGTGAGGCATTCGGCCCATGGAACAGCTACCCCCTATGAGATCTAGATGGTCCCAATTCTTCTGACTTTCTGGAAGGCTGCTAACTGAGTTCCATATAGCCCTGGTTTATACAGCTAAGCTTGTTATAAAGTGTCTTGATTATTGTATAATTATTTTAATTATGAGGGTTTGGGGTTTTTTTTATATGCTTTATTATATTATTTGTATTAATTTATCTGTCTGATAACATCTAATGTTATCTGTCCAGAGTTTATCTGTAAGATTGGTGGCCATATAAATTTTCTAAATTTTCTAAAATAAATAATCATATCCCAAAATAGCTTCTGTGCATCTATGCATTTAAAAATAAACAAGAATGTTAATCCTGCTGTCTTCCTTTTAGCATAGAAATGAAGCCTCAGAACAGACTTAACTACATTACTTGTTTGTGAAGTTCATCCCTCCATACACACACACACACACACACACAGAGAGAGAGAGAGAGAGAGAGGAACAGGTTGCCACATGGAAATGCTTAAATTTTTTTGATAGAATTCTTCAGATAGTAACTGGATGGTCATCCACCAGAGATATTTTGTGCACTGAGTATGGGATAGTACTAGATGACCTCTAAGATGCCTTCCATGATGCTATTGTCTTTCCTGAACCTACAAACTCTGGGCACATAACTTTGCATTGATATCCATAAATCTTGTAGAGGAGCAAACTAAGTTCAAACAGGTAGAACTAATATTATTTTTTTCCAGGCATGCCTGAAAGCTTTCGAAAGATTTGCAGCTAAAAAGAGCTGTCCAATGTGTAGAAAGACCCAGTATCAAACACGAGTAATTCACGATGGAGCCCGTCTTTTTAAAATAAAATGCGCTACGAGGTAAGAATGACTGGCAAATAACAAAGTTCATTCCCCAAGAAGGATCTGTTGAAATTTTTACATGCACACAAAACACTGTATAGTGATGGAGCAATGAAATGACTGCTAGGTTTTAAAGCTTAAAAAAAAAGAAAACCTCATCTGCACATCCAATAATTTGAACATCGTTTTCAAAACCATTCCAGACAAATGGTTGTCCAATCTCTTCTTGAAAACCTCCAGTGATGGAGCATCCATAACTTCTGGAGGCAAGTTGTTCCACTGATTAATTGTACTGACTCTCAGGAAAATCCTCCTTAGTTCTAGGTTGCTTCTCTCCTTGATTAGTTTCCACCCATCGCTTCTTGTCCTGCCTTCTGGACAACAGGTTGACTCCCCTCTTCTTCTTTTTTTCTTTCCTTTTTTTTTGAGCCTTTGCCTCTGATTTTTTTCCAAATTCCATATTATTTGATTGCCCAGTGCAACTTCAAGTCTAATATTATTTTAAACAAAAAAATTGAATTCAGATCTGAACCCACTTTCAAACTAGTGACCCACAAAACCTTATTTTTTCTTTTTTTTATTTACATAAAAAAGAAAAATAGTTAAATCCTCGCTGTGACTTACCTATTATATATCTATTTATACTTTTTATCATTTATACATATATATATTCTTTTTTTATCAATCCACTGTACACGTTATTCCAGATCACATAATTCACTTTTTTGTCCTTTTCCTTCAATTTGAGCATTAATCTCTACATTTCTGCACATTTGAGGATTTTGTCTAAAAACCTTATTTTTTCAAGGTGATTTGGGCTAGGGCAAGTACACATTAGTAGGATTTCACATAGCTATACTGAACTGTAGATATGTTTAGCATAAAGAATTATTGAAATAAAATAAAACAGGTATATCAGCATTGGCCCATCTATTCTAATAACAGGTGAGCCTGCTATGTTTCCAATATACAGGTAGTCCTCGACTTACAATGATTCATTTAGTGACTTTTCGAAGTTATGACACTGAAAAAAGTTACTTCTGACTGTTTTCATATTTATGAAAAGTGACTTATGATCATTGCAGAATCCCATGGTCGTGTACTTAAAATTCAGGCGCTTGGCAACTGGCATGTATTTATGGTGGTGGCAGTGTCCCAGAGTCCTACAATCATCATCTAGAACCATGATGGCGAACCTATGGCACGGGTGCCACAGGTGGCAAACAGAGCCATCACACAAGCTGTCAGCCAACTTACCTCCAGCTGAGCATGCACATGTGATTGCAGAGACCCAGCTGGTCTTCAGGCCTCCGCTGTGCATGCGCGCGATTGCA
>JAEANM010010693.1:0-15663 GCA_017656035.1 Myanophis thanlyinensis
TAAATAAATTTGAGAAGCTATCATAAAGAAGACGGGGGCAACCTATTTTCCAAAGTATCTGAAGGCAGGGCAAGGAACAATGAATGGAAATTAATTAAGGAGAGAACCAACCTAGAACTAAGGAGAAATTTCCTGACAGAACAATTACCGGAAGTTGTGGGTGCTCCAACACAAGTTGTTTTAAAGAAGAGATTGGACTACTATTTGTCTGAAATGGTATAGGATTTGTTACTTGAGGGCTGGACTTCAAAATCCCTTCCAACTCTGTTATTCTTTTAATCTTTATTGAGTTTCTGGACAGTAGCATCTTATTAGGACTAGGACTGAGAGACTGCAGTTGGCCCCAAATCACTCAGCTGACTTTTGTGCTTCAGGGATGACTAGACCTTGGGTCTTCCCGTTTTTAGTCCAGCATCCTATCCACTACATCACACTGGCTCTCGTGTGTATTCATCTATAATCTATCTTTCCATCATGTGATTACACATAATCATTGTACATGCGAATAATGTTGTACTAAACATATAAGAAGAGATGATATAATTCTCTTTTCAAAGTCTTGCTCCATCAGGAAGACATCATCCATTTTTGATTACCATGATTTAGGAATAGTCAGAACCACAAAATGGAGAGATGCGTATGGCAGCAATGCTGGTGATCCAATGAGAAGCTGAGATGTGAAACCACTTCATTCAAAAGGGCTGGGACAGTGTAAATCTAATAGCAATAGCACTTGTAGTTATATACTGCTTCACAGCACTTTACAGCCCTTTCTAAGCAGTTTTACAGAATCAGCATATTGCCCCCAACAATTTGGGTCCTCATTTTACCAACCTTGGAAGGATAGACGGCTGAGTCAACTTTGAGCCTAGTAAGATTCTAACTGCCAAATTGCAGGCAGTCAGCAGAAGTAGCCTGCAGTACTGCACTCTAACCACTGTGCCACCATGGCTAATAGTCTCCTTTGTCCTTTATACATAGCTATTAGAACTTACCATCCATCATAATGACTCTGTCATTCTGTGTTTCCTAATTCCCTCCACTGATATGCAGCAGAAGACTGCTAAATCTGGACTGCAAGAATCCAAGTGATCAATAGATGGTAGAAAAAATATAAAGAAAATGCTGACTATTTCCTCCTGTCTTTGTTTTTGTTTTTGTACAACATCTATTTATTAGCTCTAAACCACTGATTCAGAGCAGGGGAGGGAAAAAACAAATGATTGCCCCAGAATCAGGCCAGGGCATTTGTATTTAACAAAGGAGAAACCATGCATATTGGCACCCACTGGAAGCAGCTGTAGTTTTAACACATCTACTGTAGACCTGAGAATTTGTCGTATCTTGCACGTTTGGATAAAATAAAATGGGATATAATGATAATATTCAAACTTTGTAAGGACAGTCATAAAAGAGACAGAGAACAATAATTTACCAAGCCCTTAATGGAAGGAGAAGAAACAATTGCAGCACAGCAGATTTAAACCCTTAATTTTAGAAACATTTCAGCAATGAACAACATAGCTGAAGAAAGTGATAGAATCCACAAAGGTGATAAAAAAGAACTCGGAGAAATATTTGGCACAAAAGGTTTAATTCTGAAATATTCTGCTTTTTTTCAATTCAGTGGTCTTTATAGAACCATTCCAGTTCCAGCTTCATATAATTACAAGTGTAAAAAATCAATAATTTACATAACAAAGAATATTTCCAAACCTTAATTTTGTAGACTAGTTTTAAACTATTTCCAGGAGTCCCTGGAAGGATGTAATAATGAAGAGTGACATGATTGTTGCTTTCTGTTTCTTTGAAATATAAGAACAGCCTTTAAACCAGACACTTTTCAGCCAAATTGCAGACTCTAGTTTCTCTGTGCAACACATCCAAGTTTTTGCCTCTTTAGAAAAATGAAATTAAAGCAAACTGGACGCACACAAAAGAATAAATGATGAAACTGACATTATCAGAAATGGTCCTGGATACTTCAATCCCCATAAAAGAAGAATGGATGGAAAAAGTGATGAAACTGCCAGAAATGGCAAAATTGACTGTTTTAATTAGAGATAAGAACATATCAATGTTTGTTCCTACTCAGAAACTGCATCTAGATCTTGTGCTCAGGATATTAAAAAAAGATTTTTTAAAATGGTAGGTTTTGTTGAATGATATAGCTTGTTGTTACAGAAATGACTAGTATTAGTTAGTAAAATAGAAAGTTGAGCTTGTAATTTTATTTGGTATATTATGTGCTGAAAAAAGTTGGAAGCTGATACTTTTTTCCTTTCCCTTGTACATCCGCTCTCTTTGTCCTTTCTTATTTCCCTATCTTTATTTTCATTTGTATTCTATATTATAATAAGATTAATAAAATTATTTTTTTTAAAAAAAGAAAGAAATGGTATTGGATGAGAAAAAGCTTAGCATATAAGTTAAGATTCTAGTTATAGAATCTAAGAAGCTGGCAGGACTTTAAGGCCACTCCTGCACCGTGCAAAAAAATTATGACTATCTAGCAACTCCTTGAACTGTTTCAGGGAAGAGAAACCCACCACTTCTCTGGGTAATTATTGTCCAAACTGTTAGGATTACTTTCTCTCTCTTTCGTCCTCTCTCATCATCCTCATCCATCTATTTACTATTTACTGAATAAATTGTGAATAAACATGGGCTTAAAAAAGGTTCAGGATTATTTGGAAGCAATTCTCACGGACTGCAATTTACTTCTAACTATTCACATGTGGGATTTCATCTGATGTTCCTACTTAAATTATTCCATGGGGTTGCCATCAAATTTAATAGATTAATTTGATGCTATTTTTATAGTGCAATATTTTAATATTTATTTATTACATTTATCCGGCTGCCAATTCACAGAAAAGGTAAGAGATGAGCAGACTGAGCTGGAAATCATCAGTTTGGAATTGGTCAACAGCTACAAAATGCCCTAATCCAACCTCTGGGAATTCCATTGACACATATCTAATGCCAATTTAACTTTGCACATTGGTTGGTCAGATTCTTGTGTGCAGGTAGCAATAATATACTCTTTTGTGCCTTGAACTCAGCAAATGTTCTTGGTTCTTTGCACCTGATAGAAAGTGACTCTGGATGGAGTTCAACAATCTAGTAAAAACAGTAAATGTCACATCCTTGGCTAACAAACATGACTCTCTTGTGTAAGAAGAAGGATAAGCTTGTACTTATCTGCCATATTTTTTTTTCTATCTGCTGCAGAGACGGCATGAAGTTGCCACCTGCCCCAGTATCTTTAATATCACGTGGTCCACCTGTAAAGGAAAAATGCACTTGTCACTGCAAGCCCATTGCGAAAACAATGTCACCTTTATCCCGGGTTTCTTTTGATTCCTCTCTTGTGTAATGTCTATTACATTCTTTGTATCTAATTAAGACACATTGTCCAGCCAATTGGGAAGAAGAAACTAGCAGAAGCTGTTTTACAAATAGAAACAATTCTTGTTCATTATGCCTTAATTGAGGTAACAAAAAGGTGCTGGAAAACATCCATCAGAGATATATTCATGCACATAGTTGGTGGGGATTGGATTTAGAAACTCACAAAAGGAACATCAAATGTTCCAATCAAGAGTTATACAGGCAATAGTGAAACAAAGACTTGGAGACACAAATACAGCAGAATTAGCCCAATTACAGATTATATGTTTCCGGGAAAACATATTCCTTGGCTTTCATCCAAGATTTTTAAAGCATACTTTCTTCCTTTTATAGTCATAGCACAAAAAGTTGATTCTATTTGTTTCTCCTTCATTACCTCCAGATGCGTTTTCATTGTGGGTGGGGGAGATATGTAAACCAGGCTCAGAGATAGCTAAGAATAAGGTAATGTTGAAATGAATGCCAGCCAAAACTCTTACTTAAAACTGAATTAAGACTATATTGAGAAGTAGAAAATTTATCAATTTACATTTTCTTTCTTGTTTTGGTGGAGTCTTATTTTTTTCCCTTCCAAGCATATTTAAGTTTCAACAAAAAGCCCCACTATTATAACAAGTTTTGTGGGAATTTTGAGCAATACAGTATAGGAAGAACCTGTTTCAGCATGAAATGAAACAAGTTCTTCTTGAATGTAAATTTTCCTTTTCTTCATCCTGGGCTGATTCTATTAATTTTTATCTTTTAGTCAGGGGCGAAATCCAACTGGCTTTCCTACCGGTTCGGTGCGTGTGCATGTGCGCTAATCGCTCTGCAGCACGGCGCTTTAAACAATGTTTTAGAGGCTTCAGAGGCAGCGGGGATCATCAAGAAGGCTCCACAGACACTAAAAACAGCTGATTTAGGTGAATTTAAAAAATGGAGCACGTATAAGCAAGAATAGGGACTTTGGCGGGTGGGTGGGGCCAATTTCAAACCTCGACTACCAGTTCTGCTGAACTGGCTAGAACCAGCTGAATTTCACCTCTGCTTTTAGTTAATTAAAGAAGAAAAATGTTCCTGTATGTGGGAAGAAATAGTCATAAGAAGAAGCATGCTGGGTCAGATAACAGACTGATTCATCCAACACCAAGTACAGATATGGTAAATCCACCAGCAGTTTCCTTGTCCCAAGTTCTCCAGCAAGTGGTATTCAGACATACGCTTGTATTGAGGAATTCAGTCATTAGATACAATTCTTGCAATTGTGCTATGTAGGCATTTCCATTTTTCAGTCCTTTATTAAAGATATCTTCAGGGCATTCTCGTGCTTTTGCCCAAGTGGACACCAGGTACCGGTAACCTGGTGCCCACTAGATAATGTAGACCTCTGTTATTCTGTTATTCCGACCTACTTTCCTATAGTTTCATGACATTGGCTGCTGATGAGATTTGAACTTCAAAACATATGGAGGCATCAGGAAGAGACACAGGTAGTCGTCAATTTATGACCACAATTGGGACCAGAATTTTGGTTGCTAAGTGATGAGGTAAGCAAGTCATCACATGACGGGGGCCAAATTTTATGATCATGTTTACTGTAGCTTTTAAGTGAATCATATGGTTGTTAAGCAAATCAGGCTTCCCTAATTAACTTTTGCTTGTCAGAAGCTGGCTGAGGTCACAAAATTGTGCTCATTTGATCATAAGATGCTGCAATGGTTGTAAATGCCAACCGGTTGCCTAGCTCCTGAATTGCAATCACATTGTCATGTCACAGTTGTAACTTTGAGGGTGAGTTTAAGTTATTTTTTATGTTTCTGTCATTACTTCAATCTGTTGTTAAATGAACAATCATAGATAAAGGATTATTTGTATGTGTTAATCGTGTCATTTCCTATTTCAAATCTGTGCAGGTTTCCCAGTAAAAAAAAAAAAAAAAGCTACAAGGTATTTTTAAAATAAAAGTTTGCAAATATACTACGGTTTTTTTTTATTAAAAGTCCTTCTCCTTAAAAATTAGGTGATATGATTACAAAGAAGCATGCTGACACTTGCATATCTTAATCTTTTGCTTATAGCCTGTGGTTAACATAGACTCTCCCCAATTCCTCTGGCACACTTTCTGTACATCTCTATTTTCCTTAATACATTAGTCTTAGGTTTACTTTCACTATCCAGTTGTTCCATGGTCAGAATGGGCAGGCAAAATATTTCTGAAGGGCAAAAATTGATTGAAAACTGGGGATGGAGTTTTCCCTCTGCTCCAGCTAATCAGAAAAATGCTAAAATGATAAACTTCTGCACTTATTATTTTTTTTTAAACTGTATTCTGGGCTGAATATTTTGCAAACCATTACCTAAATGTCTGTGGGTGAGTGGGTGGGTGGAATTTAATTTAAAAACATTTTATTAGATTATAGAATAAAATACAAAAATACAAAAGCAAATAGTAGGACACAATGGGGAGGAGAAGGGGAAAGAAAAGTGAGGAGTTGACTTCCGACTCCTTCGGTTGCAGTAGAATAAAACATTAACATCAAACCTCAACTTTTTACTTTTCCATAATACTATAAACTAGCCATTTCTATAACAACAAAGCAATCTAATCAGTAAATCCAAAATCAGCATGGATGGAGTTTTTAAATTTGCTTAGGGGTGAAGCCAACATAAGTAAAAGAGAGGAAACTAATAGTAAAAATAGTAATTGTGGGTATGTCCTATCTTGAATATATAGTGATTGATCCTTGTGACTTCCAGCAATATTCTATATTAAGGCCGACTTCTGGGGAAACAATGGCAGACTGAGGATGACTCTGTGGAGCTGTGGCAGAAAATGGAGCCAGTAAATGAATCAGCTCCCCAAACTACTCCCCAGATTAAAGGGAAGATTTGAGATTGTCCAGAGTGTACCTCATGAATGCTCTTGAGATGACACCATAAAACAGTTCTCCAGTGAATTTTAGAGTAATGAAAGTAGGGAGGATCAGCTTTGTTCAACCACAGTTTAGAGCCTTTAAAAGGAAGCTGAATTCATCCACTTCCTCTCTTAATTACTTTTACTGAAAATGACTTGTAAATTTATTTATTTGGGGGGGGGGTGTTTCAAGGACAAGTTTTATTGGGCGATTTTCTTTCAAATTGCAGTCAAAGAAGCTTTACGTAAGTTTAAAACTTATTTTTTCTAACTTGGAATTAAGCTGAAAAGATTAGATTAGAATGTTGATTTTGAAAAGCTTTTAGATAGACAGAGGCCAGATTAATTGGAAGTATGATTTTAAAATACTTATTAGGATACTCCCTATAGTTTGTTTAAAATTGTATTAAAATATATAGGAAAATGTTGAGTTTAAGTGTCAGATTTTTCTCCCTGGGAAAATGTTTGGGGTGAGAGAAAAACATAAGAGACCTTGAAGACTGATTATTAGAAGCAATCAGAAAAAAATAAAAATTATAATTAAAGACCACTAATATAGAATGGAGAAAAGCATTTTAAATCTGTGTAAATTCAAAGATATTTGGCAATATAGGTAGAATTTTCTTTCTCTTTAGACTGTCAGATAACAATAAAAATGAACTTAAAAGTAAAGATAGAAAAGGATGTAATGGAAAATCAGATAGTTTTCGGTATGGCCTTAAAATATACAAGAATGATAATGACAAAAAGGACCTACAAATCAAACCAGCTGAGGTTTTAATAGTTAAAAGCAACACACAAATAATAAATTGGGAAGAGTGATTTGAATATGTAGATTTAGTTAAAAGTGACTTGGGCAATTTTCTTACTCTCTATTTTACAAAAGAGATGTGTTGTAATTATGAAGGAATTCTTGAGAAAAGATAGAGAGAAAGAAAAGAAAACAGCTTTGGGGACATTACCTAAAAAGAATAAACATCAACATTTTTAATGTAAAATGAAGGTTTACAAAGTTGGCTTATTCAACCAAGGTTAAAATGAATATGATTGTTTTTTCCCCCTAGAAGTTTTAATGGTTTTTGTTGACTAAGACTGAATGATGAGGCTTTAAGGACTTTTAATATATGAGATATGGGAGGAAGACAGTTTTTGTTGCATTTTTAAAGAATGTGATAAGCTATGCTATTAAAATTGAGAGGAGATGAAGAGAAGATGATAAGAAATTAATTTATGGGATTTTATTTGAAGGGATTAAATATTAAAAATTTTAATATGTTGTTGTTTCTGGTAACTCCTAATGGAATTTTTCTTAGCTAAGTTTGAATGATGAGGTTTTAAAAGATTTGTTTATAGATATAAGACACAGAAAGACAATGTTTTCTCCTTTGCATCTTTAGAGAATGGCAAGGTACTATGCAAAGTGAAGGAAAGAAGTAAGAAATTGTTTTACTTGTTTAATGTCTCTCTTTCTCTCTATATACATATACATATACGTGCTTTTATAGATTTTCACAGGTACAGGTATGTCTTTTCCCATGTAAGATTGATAGTATCTTGGCGACATTTTGGCGATGTCCCACTCGCCATCCTCAGGCTGGTGTTTTCTGCTTTGTGCTAGTGCAAGCAAAGCGAGAACTCATAAGGTCATCATACAGCCCATTTCCCAAGCCATTACAATGCAGGAGGCTGATAGACAAGAGACAACAACACAGCAAACGACCCAGGAGATCACAACAAAAGACCCAGGATATTGCAACAATAGAACTCGCAAGGTCAACACACAACCCATCACCCAGGCCATTACAACCAATCTGCTAACATCAACGCCATCAACCAATCAAGCAATAACAACACAGCCAATCAGCCCAACAAACCAACCCTCCCTAACAGTATTTATAGAGAGATGGCAACTCCGATCATGCTTTGCTCACACTAGCACGAAGCAGAAAACACCAGCCTGAGGATGGCGAGTGGGACCTCGCCGAAATGTCACCAAGATACTATCAATCTTACATGGAAAAAGACCAGAACACACCTAGACATATATATAGATAGATTTTCATGGGTACAGGTATGTAGGTCTAGGTCAGGGGTGGGCAATTATGGCTCCTTCATGACTTGTGGACTTCAACTCCCAGAATTCCTTAGCCAGCATGGCTGGCTCAGGAATTCTAGGAGTTGAAGTCCACGAGTCATGAAGGAGCCGTAATTGCCCACCCCTAGTCTAGGTGTGTTTGGGTCTTTTTCCATGTAAGATTAAGAGCCAAGATACTCTTAATCTTACACAGGAAAAGACCTGAACACACCTAGACCTACATATATTATACATGTACATATACATGGTAGCTTCAAATGGACTTTTGTAGAATAAGATTGAATGATGAGGCTCTATTGTTTGCTAATAGATAAAAGATGGTATATAGTATGAAGAGATTTCTGGTTGAAATGCTTTTTTAAAAAAAGTTAAGCTATTGGAAAGGATTGGGGGGTTGTGACTGGGATCTGGGAATATTCATAAGGAAATTTTCCACTGGTCAGTGGTATAATATGGAAAATCTTTCTGGGATTAGGACTCAATTGTGTAATTGATCACTGAATAATATTTCAGCAAATGACACTCTGCTTCTACACTTCAACAGAAAACAGAAATTAATGCTGTCCTAAATTGTACGGTTTTTTTTTGTTATTGTTGTTTCATATTAAATAACTGCATTCTGCATGTGAGAAAAGCCAGAGGGATGCTTTTCTTATGAAAAAAAATTGTCCTAGTTTAAGAAAAGGCAAATAGAGTAAGAAAACACCATGGAACTATCATCAACCTATGAATTTCTACATTCATAAATACCAGAATAATTGAAATGTCACAAATGTATACTTTCTGATGTATAATTTAGTTCCTTTCTTTGTAATTAAACCTACACTTTCATCTTCTGCAGGTATTCATCAAATTTATTGTACAAGATCAAACTACCTTTGTTCAGATACATTACCTTCTTAGTGTTTCACAGAGACAGGGCTATTTTTATACTAGGTGTAAATTCATGCTCTCTATCATTTGCTCTTTTTATATTCCAAGTTTCATATGTGAAGGTTATCACCAGTTTAGCCCATAGATATTATAGATCATAACTTGGTCAATCAAGCCAGTCACATACTTCCTAGTAATATAGAGAAAGTTACACACCTCTGTTCCTATGTAACAGCTGGTTGGGCCCTTAACTTCCCTTCCCTTCATGGTCTATTGTTTTATGCTTATTAAAATGATTTCCTATCCATATGGAACAGTCAACAGCAAAGCACAATAGGATTTTTAACCTGGGTCACTCTCAGAGAGACATAATAGCTACCTTGTGCCATATTTCCGGGGGCCTCTTTTATGAAGCAATGAGAGGAAACTCTGCGCAAACTCTCCAAAGGACAAATTGAAAACCACAGCACAGGTTGCAGGCTAAACTAGTATTTAAATCGGCTAATAAAAGAATGTGAACTGCCTGCAGCCATAAGTCACCTAAAAAAATAAATAAATCAACCATCTCTCATCTACAGAAATTCTGTGAAGAATTTCAAAGGCAGTGGCAGCTGTTTGAGGTAGTCCAGGCCAAAAGTACAAACTATGAGTACTAACAGCAACTTTACTATAAGGTTACAGTAACAGACTCTTGCAACTCTGAAAGCATTTCTCCCTCCCCCCCCCCTTTTTTACAGTATTTTCAAGAATACTAGGGAGGGTCCATCTTGAGATGTTTCCCAGGCTCCTTTTCCTTCTGTAGGCTGAGACACTTTTCCTACGACAGTTGTCTAGGCTGTGGCTCTTTGTTCTGTTTTTTGAGGTCCTACAGATCATTGTAGGCAGACATGATGGGTTCTGAAACACATATCCATGGTGGGGATGATGGAGTAAGGTAAGAAATGACAAACCTATAACAGTAGCATGAGTAGTGGAGGCACGCCTTGAAGTGATACCTCCAGAGCAACTTGAGCCAGTGCAATTTTAAAGGCCTTAGGAAGGAATCATTTATCACAGCTTCCTTACACATTCTTTAAGAAAAATGCATATGCCTAAACCAAATGGAACTGACTGGTTGTTATCCAGAGATTATTTGACTTCTGAAGGCACAGTTTGAAATCCAGTATTGTTATAACATTATTTTTTAATGACCCAAGGGCAAGTGGGGAAACTTGATTTTTACATTTAGTTAATCTAAATAATTCAAGCATGGATTAATTCAGCCATATTAAAGAACATTGGTTGGTTACATTTTTACCTTGCAGGTGGCTAATTGCTTTGAGAGCTGTAAAATATGAGCCGTATTCAAATGACAGTTGCATGAACACTGACCTCGTAGAAGGGTGAGAGTGAAATTGTACTTGCTTCTTAACCTCACACATTCAGCTAGAGACTGATGTGTGTTTATAATCTACACACATATAAACTTTTGCATGATAAGTTTCTGCATTCTCCTTCTTCCACAACAGAGATAAGTAGATATAGAAATTCACAACCTGCACATGCATAGGTTCTATTTACACCAATGATGGACGTATTTCCCTTCTGTCCCATTCTTGTAATCTCTAGGGCTCCTTCCTCCCTTACGCATTGCTGAAATTCACTGGCACATTATTGATATTTGATTAATTTTTTGTTTTCACTGTATATACCTTCTAGTCCCGGGGTGTCAATTGCCATCATGTGACGTTTCACAACGTTTTTCTCATTCGCAGAAATGGAATATGGGGTGGCATATGCATTTGGCCCACGGGCTGCCAGTTTGGCACCCTTGTTTTAGGCAGTATAATATAAATAACAGTATGTTCACCTCCATGGTCAGCTCTAGATTAGAGATTCTACCTTAAATAGATTGGTGTGATAATATTTGGATAAAACTGTGCTTTGTTTGCACCTGTGGCATACTTGCAAAATATGCCCAAGCTAACTGGTACTTACTATCAGAAGGTAATGCGGCATGAAGGATGGGTACATGTCTGGAAACCTAATCTATGCTTTCTCCAAAGCTAAAAACAGTGTATGAAAGTACCCTGCTTTTTATTTTAAATAAATACACAGTTGCTATAGAAATTAGCACAACCATCCGCAAGGTCAAATAAATAACAGCAGTCCAGGAATGCAAACCAAAACAGAATCTCTGAAAAGAGAAGCTTGCCTAAATGGTTTTGTGTTTAGAAGAGGCTGCAGAAAAATAGTCAAAATCCAGTCCAAATTTCCAAGATCCAAGACAGGTTTGTTAGCCAGTCCAGAGGTCAAAATTTCACAAATGTCACACAAGAACTGGAGATCAGATGGTTGATTCCAACATATGATCATAGGTCTGGGATGCCTCTTGAATTAGACAACTCTCTATAATCTCCAGGTACTGTGATTTGGTGACCATACATCATCATCTGCTCCAGATTTTTAGATGAAGCCTGTGTTTGGTCAAGCTCAGGGGATTTATATTTTGAGTCGGTGTCTGAGTCCTGGGCCATGACACAAAAGATTGATTGACCAAAGTAAGATGAGCAACACAAGTGATGTATATATGGGATCAACAAGTATATTTAAAAAAAACATAAAAACAAAACACTGATTGGGTAATGGGGCATGGATGGTGACTTCCTTTGGTTGTTTAAAGAAACTTTTAAACAAGTATATAAAAATAGTTATGATGAAAAGGTTGGTTGAAGATGTGAATGTACAAGTATTTTTGGATGTAGTTAACACCTCATTTTTGGCTAAGAATCTGAATGATCTGGGGCAAATGTTAGATAGAATTATGATGCAACACAGAGCATGGACTTGAAAAGCAGTGTATCAGATACCAAGATAGTTATGCTAGCAGGAGTGAATGATGACAACATTGAGTGAATGATGACAAGTTGTATATGTTAAACATGGTAAAAATAAAGAAATCTAGATCAAGTACAAGAATAGGGTATCTTGATGGAATGTTTATGTAATACAAGAAAACTGTAAAACTTAAGGAAAGCAAAATCATGGGTAGTGCAAAATGGGTAATACCATCATGAAACTCTTGGATCTATTTCCTCTACATATATTTCATATTCTTTAGGCATTTTACTTTTGTACCAAATTTTGGCATTTAAGCTGGGGAGAGTTTAACAGTACTGTCTTGGCCATATTCAAGGGAGAGTGTTATAGGCAACATATACAGATCTTGCACTTCTGCGAACAGGTAAGACAAATGTCCAGAATGACCAAAAGCCACAGGAGGCATACAGTGAGACCAGGTATTTAAAAGGGTATGTTCTATAAGTTTCCTCCCACCTGCCTTTCAAAAGTAAGTGAACAAAAGGTGGTTTGGATCAGCACTCTAATAATTCAACAAACTTCTGGAAAGCTCTTAAGACTTGGCAGTTTTCATGGGCATGAAGGGAGAGCATCAGGAGCACAGTTAGCCCCATCTGATATGGCAGACCAATTTGGGGAAGTGTTAAGGGACCGTGCTAGAAACTGGGAGCTGTGAGTTACAGTCCCTCCCATGAGGCACAAAGCCAGCTGGGCCACTCACCCTTTCTCAGCTCTAGGATGAAGACAAGGGAAAACCTCTTCTGAAAATTTTGGCACGAATACTGCTGGGACTTGTCCAGGAGTCAGCACTGACATGACCCCCCCCCCCCATTTTTTTAAATTGCCTAAGCAAAACATGCTGAAATATTTAAATCTAGGACAGCAATACAACATTCAGAAGGAGCCCAGGCAGACACATTCCTAATTCCCTGAATTATAAGAAGGTAGAGGAGATACAACACAATCAGGTATGTAAAATTCTGTTATTATAACTAATGTCAAAAAAAACAGTTTGGGCTGACAGTCAGCCATTTAATTTTAATTTTATTTATTGTAATTGTTTTTGGTCCTTATTTATTGTATTTATTTAACATGCCCTAAGTCAGGTTAAACATGATGGTTGGCCATATAAGAAATATTTGATATGCCTAAAAAGTGCATGAGAAGAAAAATCCAAATAAATAAATAGTGGTTTTCTTGTTTTATGCAAGTTGCAGACACAAAGTGGTTAGAGAATCTGAACTGGGTCCTCAGGGAGAAGAGGTTTAACCCCTTCAATTTGCTAGGGTGGTCCCCCATGCTTATGTTTGACTAAAAATGTGTGTGTGTGTGTGTGACAGATGTAACAACACATTCACTGTCTTTGTGAAACCAAGGTTCTGATATAATTAAATGGTGCTGTTTCTTCACAGACTTCATGGTATCTGTTAGCCATCACATTAGACTGTTTTGCACTTTGTGTCTGCTTTAGATTTATTTTTACAACACAACTTCTCCATGTGGGGCCTGTGTTTTGGGATAGGAAATTAGGTATGGCTTTGTTTGACAGTTTCTACCCAGTCTCCAGCCTTCCCTTAAAAAAAAAAGGTGGTTGAGAAAGTGGCAGAGATCCAAGACAATATATTTTGCACCAGTGTAGAAGGAATTGGGAGGAGGGAGGTATTTCCCCAATTCCAATTTACATCTCATCCTATTTGCTGTGTGATTTATTGGCATTTTGAGGAGATGCAAATCAGAGGCCAATCTGCTGCTCTTTTTAGCATTTGTCTTTTTCTCTGGAAATCGTTAAGTTAAACAGAAAGATGTTTCCACAAATCAAACCATCTTCAAATCTACCCATGAAATTCAGCTCCATCTATTAGCTGTTCTTCTATGTGAATTGTTCTGAGTAATTCACAGTTAAATATGCATTTTCCCTGTTTTTCACTTTTAAGAGCTGTGTCCAATTTCTGTATTTTTATCTGTCTCATCTCTTAAATAAACCCTTTAACTGAAGTTAATTAAATTTCTTTACATAGCTATTGGGCCTCCTCTTACTTATGGTGTCTTTGCCATTTTATCCATGCTGAAAGTTCTAAGGTGTTTTTTAAAAAAGATACTGGGACGACGTTATGAAGAAAAATGAAAGAAACCAGGGTGACTGTATAAGGTTTTCTAATGAGCTCAGATATAAAAGGAACATGTATAAGAAATCGAAGGAAGGATAAATTATTTTTAGCAAATACAATCAAGGACCTGAAAAATGTAAGGAAAGTAGCAAAAGATCCAATATTAAAATGAAGTTGCTGTGGGTTTGTGGAGATTGTTAAAAATAATAAAAAGGGACAGGATTGGCTATATCTGGAACTTTCCTGTAAGTAAATAGCAAGTCTGCTGAATAAAGAAAATGGAATAATGTTAACTGAGATCATTCAAATCTTGTTGTTCTGGATCTCACAAAGAAAAAATAGGTGACCAGACAAAAATAAATGTGATGATGAATTGGAGCTCAAGAGAACAGAGAGGGAGATGGTAATGGATGGTAATTTCTTTTGTTAAGTAAAGAAAGCCTTCAAGCCTTGTCTAGGGAAATTCTTAGTCATCCAGGTCATGGGTTGTCTCAAAAGTGTTTTCCCACGAGGAAGAAGAAATTTCACTTCTCATGAAGCTTCTTGGATAAGAACTGAAACATCTTCAAGGGTAAAAACATAGTCCCATTGCCTTTTGAAAAAAAACAACACCTTTGAGTCTTCAAGCCTAACATCATTGGATAGTAAAATAATTTATAGATATAATCACAGACATCCCTCTCTATTTTTTTTAAATTCTTGGAAAACAGAGAAAATACAATGAGATTAAATGCAAGCAAATTCTTGAGAAACAGACCCAGTATATCCAAATAACTATAGACTTTTCAACTTCACAATGACACTTAGAAAGCTTCTAGAATAGAGAAATTAACTTTGTAAACATTCAGAGTGAAAGTGCCCTGTTGTAATCCTAAAGAATTAATACACATTTCTTGTGGATGACTTTTGCCAAACTAATCTTATCTTCTTTGTGGGCTGAATTATTTTTTGTTTGTAAAGTTCATCAGAACAATGAAGCTCTATTTCAGTAGATTTTTGACAGGTGCCCCATTATATTCTTGTTCAGAAGCCGGTAAAATGTACTATGGACTCTACATCTATTAGGTGAATTTGTGAAAAGACTGTACCCAAAGAACATTCATGGCTGTTCATTAATCTGAAAAATGATAATTTGGTTTCATAGATTCTGTCCTGTACTCAGTGTGGTTAAATTGCTTGATGTATGCATCCTACAGGAATGAACAATTTTGGTGGGGAGCTGTACCTGGTCTTTTAAAATTCTTTTTTGGTCCCACAGGGCTAAAGGAAAAATGACAATAACAGGGTGATATCTATGTGTAGATTCAAATGTTCACTGCCAATCATTTTTTAAACAATCTTTAGGTGCTTGTTGTTATTGTAAATATCCCTAAAAGAGATAGATTAAATTTACCAAAGATTTAATACATCTATAGATGGATTGATGGATGGATGAATGGATG
>JAEANM010010694.1:0-15662 GCA_017656035.1 Myanophis thanlyinensis
AATAAATAAAAATAAAAAAGCAAAAAATAGTGATGGGGATGCAGATGATGCAGTCAACTCTGCTAGCCATCCGAGAAGCCATGTTAAAAATGCAGGAAGCACTAATGACAAACCACACAGAATTGAAGGGAGACATTAATAAATTAGACAATAACATTTAAAGTATACAGTAAATGATAGAAAGGGACCAGGAAAGAATAAAATCTGTAGAAGAAAGAACAGAAAGGGCCAAGAAAAAGATAGAAATTGTGGATAGAAAAGGGACAGAAATGTCAAAAGATTTAGAGGACTCTATTATCCATCTCAAGATGGACCGAACAGCCTTCTATCTGAGGTTCCAAAATATTATGGAAGAGAAAGATGAGGATTTAAGTAATGTAATGACGGAGCTAATTGCGGATATGCTACAAAGAGAGGAGCAAGAGATTATATTGGAAATTGATGAAATCTACCAGATAAATACAAGCTATGCCAGATGTAATAAGCTTCCATGGGAAGTACATAACAGGTTCACAAGGAAGAAGGTGAGAGACATTGTATATAAAATCATGAAAGATGACCTGATGCTTTACAAGCGGAATGAAATTGTGACAGTGAAACAAGTCCCAAGGAGGTAAGGGAGCAAAGGAAGGAATATCAACCCCTTGCCATGCTACTAGGTAAGAGAAATATACACTTTAGATGGCTAATCCCTGAAGGAATGGTTGTGACATGGCAAGGGAGGAAAATAAAAGTAGACAGTTTGGAGAAGGTGGAAAAATTACAGAATCAAATAGAATGAGGAAGGGAGGAAAATAGCAGCAAGGAGGAGATGGAAACCAGAAATGTGGAAGATATTCAACAGGAATTAGAAGAAAGAAATTGAAAGAAGGAACAGAAACGACAAGATGAATATGGAGCAGGCCCAAAAACCAGGTCTCAGAGAAATGCAGAAAGGGCCAGAGAATAGTAACCAACATACTGACTGACAAATTGAAGAAGGGTTTGAACTACTATCAATGAATATAAATGGATTAAATTCTCCCACGAAAAGAAATTCAGTTCTGGTGAAATTGGCAAAGCAGAAAGTAGACATAATTTGTATACAAGTAGTACGTATAAAAACATAATATAGAAAATGTTTAGAGGCCCCAAAATTAGGAAAATTATACACAGCCCTAGCAGAGAATTAAAAAAAAAGGAACAGCAGTGTACGTGAGTGAAGGCTTGCAGACAAATGTTAAATATAGTGACCCAGAGGGAAGTAGTTTGATACTAGAGATTCAATTTGGAAGTAAAACTTTTTATTGGTAACTATTTATGCACCAAATAATCATCAGAAAGAATTTTATGATAAATTACATAGGAAAATTATAGATTTTGAACAGGGAAATGTATGTATAGTAGATGAGTTTAATGCAGTAAGTGATAGTGAGTTGGATTACGTAAGTGAACAGAAGTATAAAAATAAGAGAAAAATATTACCAGGGACTTTCCATGCCATGGCACAAGAGTTAAATTTAGTGGACCAATGGAGAAAATTACATTCAAAAGATAGGGGATATACTTATTATTCAAACCCACACAAATCCTGGTCACAAATTGACATGGCATGCGCAAATAAGGAGCTAGGCATCAAAATTGATAAAATTGAGATATTACCAAACACCTGGGCAGACCACAACCCCCTAAAGATAATGTGGAAAGGACAATGGAAGCCAAGAAATAGATGGACATTAAATTCCCAAATTTTGTAGAAGAAGAATTTATTATAAAAAAGAAGAAGAAGAAGAATTTATTATAAAAAACAAAAAAAGAAATGGCCATATTCTTTCAGGAAAACCAAAAACAACCTACATCGCTACAAAACCTATGGGACACTGTAAAAGCATTTTTGAGAAGTATAGCAATTGCTTACACAGCCAAAAGAAATAAGGAAAAAAGACAAAAGTTAGATAAACTTCAGAAAGAAATTAAAAATTTAGAAAAAAGTTCACAAGAGAAACCAGAAAGGGATACTAAGGCAAAGCTTGCTCTAGCTAGCTAAACATAAATTTAAATTGTTAGAACAAGAGGAAAGAGCGAGAGAATTGAAAACAGCCAAACAATTTTTTTTGAATATGCTAACAAACCAAGCAGGTGGTTGGCATATAAATTGAAACAAGAAAGGGAGAAAAAAAATATACAAATATTACAAGACAAAAATGAAAAGAAATATCATAGAATGGAGGAAAAAAAACAAATAATTAAAACCTTTTATGAAGATTTATACAAAGAAGAAAATTGGCATGAGGATGAGATACAAAGATATTTAAAAGAAACCCTTTGAAGGAAATTGAGGAAAGACAGGGGGACATTTTAAATAAAGAAATAACGGCTTTAGAGTTAAAAAGGGCGGTGCAAAAACAAAAAAGCAGAAAAACTCCAGGCCCGGATGGCTTGCCGGGGGAATTATATAAAATATTTTATGATGATTTTGAAATGATTTTACTACAGTTGTATGATGATGTACTGAAGGGAACACCAATTCCAAACTCCTGGACAGAAGCTTACATTTCTATCATTCCAAAAGAAGATACAAATAATAAACAGATAAAGAATTATAGGCCAATTTCATTATTAAACGTGGATTAATGCGTTCCCACAGGGCTGGCCTCCTTGGGGTTCCATTGTCAGGACAATGTCATCTGGCAGCCCCGAGGGTCCGAGCCTTCTCTGTGGGGGCACCCTCCCTCTGGAACGAACTGCCCCTGGAGATCTGGACCATTACGGACCTACGGACCTTCCGGCATGCACTGAAAACCTTTCTGTTCCAACAAGCTGGTTTGGCCTGGTATTATTGGTTGGAGATTTTAATTGGTTTTTAATCATTTTAAATGTGTAATCTGTCCTGGCAAGATGTAGCCTTGGAAGAGGGGATTAACATAATTAGTGCTGCACAAAAACATTCAGTAAAATGGAATGCTATTTATTCAGGATACAGAATTAAGCATAGGAAAGAATATTGACTTTCTATAGTCCTTCACAATTTTCTATAATGGAATATAAAATTATATATTGCTGTGGGTCTCACAGTTGTCTAAGTGCAAAGTTAACATGATTCCAAATATGTGTGGAAGTTATTTAAACTTTAAACTTATTTCTAAACTTTAATGTGAAAACTTTATAAATGGAAGTGTCAGATTTATTTAAGGAGGTGCTATTATTACTGGAAACTCAGTGACCTATAAAATTAAGGTTTCCCAGACTGAGGCTAACAAGGATGTTTCATTATTGTTGATTGAACTACTATAATATCAGTTTCAATTAACCTTTACTAGTTCACTTTCAGGAACTTCTAAAATACATATGCAGTAGCTATGGGTAGAAGGAAAAAAATTCCATCCTTCAAATGTATCATTAGTATTGTACATTTTATATCTGTTGTGAAAATCTTCGCCACAAGGAATAAAAATGGTCATTTCCAAATATTGTGCAAGAAGAACACATGAATATTTCAGCCTATCAAATAAATAATCTACTAAATAAAGATTATCAGAAAGAAGATCTAAGTAACATATACTAAGAAGATACTACTAAGAAGATCAAAGGCTGAAGACTCTGAATTGGTGAAAATATTGCCTTATTCAAGTTGCTATGGAGTTCTGAATTTTTGAGTTGGTCCCTGCAGAATAATAAGTTTTTATCCCTGCTAGTATTAGTTGGATATTTTTGCTGTTTTCTCTCTGGAGCTGTGTGATTGTTCTGGGATACCACTGACCCACCTGACACTTTCTAAAGGTGTTTCATTAGCATTCCCCCTTTCTTCTCATTTCCCTTTTTGTCCCAACAATGAAACAAAGGCAATACAACTGGGTATGCCTGGCAAATTGAGCAGGTAGAACCACTTTTCATATCACTTGGCCCAATGTGGCCTCTTTATAAGGCCAACATGAAGCTTCACAGATAGGAAAGCCTTGGAAGTTTAATGCTAAACCATGTTTTGGGATTGCCTATGATTATTTATATCAGATTATAAGACTATGAATATGGCTAAGCCAGGACTGTCAAACTCATGGCCCATGGGCCAGATATGTCACGTGCTGGGCCTGTCCCTGTGTGCTTTAGTAAAAGGGGAAAAAGCCCTGATACGTCACATGACAATGCCATAATGACACAATTGTGACACCCCTAAGGAAGTTTAAAGTTTTCAGTAAATTTTTTCTCTTTCTCTAAAGGAAAACCCTGATTTATATGGAGAATTTTGTGTAGGACAGGAGAAATTGAAGAATCTGCCGCTGTGTTATTCTTTCTAATAAAATTTTAATCTAACACAATATTATTAGCACTTAATGTAGTATATCTAGAATCATTTATAAGTAAGCCTGAAGAGAGAAAGTTATGAAATTAGTTTTGCTGCTTCATTTTGAAGAGATGTTTAGGAGAAAGGTTCCTAGATGATCAGGCTAAGTGGAGCAAAAAAAAAAAAAGATTTGCAACCTCCATAGTGGATATGGAAATATTATTCTTGCTTCTGGTCTTAGTAAGACAAGAGAAAGTGATATGTATTTACCAGCAATTAAGCCCAGCTGAGCTGCTGAGAACCAAGTTTTATGAGGGAGGGAACAAATAAACAAGCTAAACAAGTTACAGCTGGAAAAGAGAATTTGCCCTGAATTTTCATAAGTTCTTCTTATGCTAATGCCTATGATATGAGAAGCTTTTGTTCTATTGTTCTCAGGCTTAATGGATCTTTGCTCAAGGGAGTTCCTTCTTTACTCTGCAGTACCACATGTGAAAGGAAGGAGTTGTATCTATTAAATGTTAAGAAATAGAATGTAATAGGCATTGTAAGAGATTGGATTTTGAGTTTAGGATTAATGTAGGCTGTTGCTACACACATAGAATTCTTAATTGTTAATTAATTCCATATTCTTTGCTCCCTACTTGAAAATACGTGTGAAGTTTTTAGACTTTTGTTTCTCTTTCATGTCATTCACAAACTGTTAATATCCTGCCATCAAAAATTGCAGAGATTTCATGGAATTTCATGTAAAGATTATAGAAGACTGGAATGAGATCCTTGAAAAAGGAAAACAACTGGGCTGGGATGGAACCAAAAGAGGGAAGACATTACTGTATCTCAAGCAAACAAATTGAAGCCTCTATTACATGTAGGCATGAATTCTATCATCTTGGTTTATTAAATAAAATGCAGAATTTTCTATCAACAGTGACTGACTCTAATATTCTTTTACAGTTTATGTGTGTAAACCTGGCTATTACATTTCATGGTTTAAACTGATATTTAGATCAGTTTCAAATTCTGATGGATTTTCTTTTCTAATAAAGTCATACAGTTTACAATGAAAACTGTCCAAATTAAAAGAATCATAATGACCTATTGGAGACAGTTAGATGTTGTGGGAAAGGTGCTGATTTAGCAAGCAAAAGACTGAGTTCTAATTTCATTTTAGCATGAAAACAAGCCAGAGTGACTTTGGATCAGTCACTCTCTTTCAGCTCATCTCTTAGGACATTAGGTTGGTTTGGTTTGGTTTGGTTTGGTTTGGTGGGGAAAACAGAGGGCAGAAATATTCATCACTTTCAGTTATTTACAGAAAGGTGGCAGAAGCAAGTAATACGAAAAAACCACCCTGTTTCGAACTGCCTATATTTTGATTTAAAAAGAATAAAGGATTGCTTCATGCTATATATATATTTACGAAATACTTGATTTAACATAAATGAGAAATATGATTGATCGTATTAATCATGTAAAAAGTAGTGAAAAGCAGAAATTATTCTTTATTTCTACCATAACATTAAATCAAGGACATCATTTTTAAAGGTGTCTTTAGTCCTATAATAATAAAAAAATGAGAATTTTAATATATATTCTGTTTTATATATAAATCAATGTATCTTGAGGTTCTAAATTTTTTCAGAATCTATGGATTCTGAAGCAAAATATCATCTTCCCACTCTTTCTTCATTCCACCAAGCTGATAGGCTAAATAGATTGAGGAAAACTTTATGAGACAAGTAGTCAAAAATAAAGCTAAGCAGCATAGATCTGGGACAACCACTGAGTTACACCATAAAGATTATATAGCTTGAACAATCCCTCTAATATTAGATATTAGTTTTATTAAGTAATCCTTATACTTTGTTTTCAGTGTGTAGGAAGAGTTCTAGTTGGTTCTCTCTCAATTTATTATTTCCTTTTTTACAAAAATATTTGTTATTTTATTCAGAAAGTTTAAGTACAAATTTCGCCAAAAAATTTCTAAGTACAAAAATGCAAAATAGACAAAACATTAAAAATATGCATTGGAACAAAATTAGTTACTCCCCCTTTCAAAGCCGGCCCATAGTTTATAGGCTTCTACATCTATTTACAACCAATTTGGTCTGTCATTTATCTACTATATGTAAAAACAAAGTAGTTAACAGGTAAATCCACATGATTTAACAGGCTCCAAACATTAACCAGATCCTGAGATCTGTGGATATAGCAATGTCTTTAGAGCAGGGTTTCCCACACTGTGAGCTGTGGAGTTGCAGACAGAATCAGACAACTCTTTAGTAACATCAGTGGTGGGATTCAGCCAATTCTCACAGGTTCAAGTGAATTAGTTGTTAAACTCCCCCACCCCACCCCCAGCTATGAAAGTGGATCCTGGGTACTGTGCTGCTCTTCAATGGAGAAATGGGCAACAGAGTGGCTGGCGCGAGGAAAGAGCAGTTTGCTTTTCCTCTTTTCCCTGCTCCTCGTGACCTCATGCTGGCTGCTCCATTTTCCATTTTTTCAGGAAAATTTGTCAGGATCCACTTTGATAGCGTGGGAGATTACATAGCATGTAGTTTAACAACCGGTTTGCCCAGGGTCAGGTTGGGTGTCACTGGAAGCTCGTCCTGCATATGCAGCAGACCTGGAGGATAGGGATGGGCCATGCCTCCCACAACAGCCAACCTGACCCTGGGTGAACCAGTTTTTAAATCATTTGAATCCCAAAACTGAGTAACATAATTACAATACATGCACGTTTTGTTGTATTGTTTGCATTGTTCATGTGTGTGCATTTGGGTGTTTGGATTTTTAGGGAGATTGGTCTATTAAGATTACACTAAAGGGAGATGAAAACCCTATGTTAGTGCCTTTCAAAACGCAAACAGGATTGGGCTAATCTAATCCCTGGAGATGTTAGGGGATAATGTCCCAATGGACAAATGTGACAGAAAATGCTTTAATCCTGGCTCCCATCAGATGATCCTCCATAATACAAAGGCCCCATAATAGGCTCTTTCTTTCAGAGTTGATAGGATGGCTAGGTGTAACCAGAGGGATGCAGCCCTTCGAATAATTCAGACCATGTCACAAAGAGCCTTATAGGTGGTTGTTATTAGCATCCTCAACTGAATGGTATCCCAGGTCATATCCTCAAATCCTGCGCTGATCAACTTGCCCTGGTCTTCACAGATATATTCGATCTATCCTTACGCAAATCAATAATCCCTACATGCTTCAAACAGTCCACCATCATCCCTGTCCCCAAGAAACCACATCCCGCTACCCTCAATGATTACCGCCCCATTGCCCTAACCTCTATAATAATGAAGTGCTTTGAATGACTAGTCAAAGACCACATCACTTCCTCATTACCGGATACAGTAGACCCCTACAATTTGCCTATCATCATAACTGCTCAACAGATGATGCCATTTCCCACCTCCTCCACACATCATCACTCATCTGGACAAGGGAAAAGGAAACTATGTCAAAATGCTCTTTGTGGACTACAGCTCAGCATTCAATACCATAATCCCCTCCATACTGACCAGCAAGCTGGAACACCTAGGCCTCAGCCCATCTCTAAACCGATGGATCTCCAACTTCCTAACCGGAAGACCACAGGTTGTAAGGATGGGCGGGCATGTCTCATCTTCACTCACCCTCAGCACTGGAACCCCACAAGGCTGTGTTCTAAGCCCCCTACTATACTGCCTATACACGTACAACTGCACAGCCACTACTGACTTTACCACAATCATCAAATTTGCTGACGATACCATTGTGGTAGGCCTGATCTCAGATAAAAATGAGACAGCCTATCTAAATGAGATCAAGAACCTAGAGAGCTGGTGCCAGGAAAACAAACCCCTCCTCAATGCCAGCAAGACAAAGGAGCTAATAGTGGACTACAGTACAAAACAGAAAAGAACATACCAAACCCCCATAATCAACAATAGCCCAGTGGAGAGAGTGGACTGCTTCAAATACTTAGGTGTCCACATCTCACAAAACCTAACATGGTCAAGACACATCGACATAGTGTTGAGAAAGGCCTGACAATGCCTATACCACCTCAGACGACTGAAAGACTGCAGACTGCCCACAGCAGTGCTCCGAAACTTTTACTCTTGTATAGTAGAAAGCATCCTAATGGGCAACATCACCACATGGTTCAGAAACAGCACCATACAGGACAGGCGAGCTCTACAGAGGGTGGTGCGCATAGCAGAGTGCATCATCCACACCAAGCTTCCTGAACTGCACTCCATCTACAACAAAAGATGCCAAAATACAGCCAGAAAAATAATGATGGACTTCAGTCACCCCAACAATAAACTGTTCAGCATGATGCGGTCAGGAAGGCACCTCCGCTCCCTGAAAGCAAACACAGAGAGACTAAGGAGGAGCTACTTTCCACAGGCAATATGGACCCTAAACCAAACCATAACAAACCCAGAACTATAATAATTTCTAATCTACCTCTTAAATAATCTACCTCTCTTAAACACTCCATAATCTTCCTCCCCGTCCATACCACCCTTTTGCCTACTACCTCGCAAGTGGTCAGAAACACAGTTCACTGCATTTCGTACTATGTATGTATATGTATGTGATGAATAAAATTTGATTTGATTTGATTTGAACCTGAAAGCAAACTGGTAGCCAACACAGCTCACAGAACAGAGGTGAGTGCTAAAAGAAGACTGCACATGAATGTTGTGCTACCACATTTTGCACATGCTGAAGCTTTTCAATGGTCTCAGATTTAAAGTATGTGATGAACCGTGATTTTATTGTTTATACAAATTATTCTAAAGTTTAGACAACTCATTCATCAGTTGTTTGAAGTTAAAATGGCCCTGAACAAATGTACCTTAGGCTTGGTTCCTGAAGTCAGTCACTGCAATGGCTCCATGGTCACATGACCAAAATTTTGGCTCTTGATAGCTTGTATTTTTTTTATTTGTTATTGTTCTGGTTTAATGCCTAAAGCAGCGGTCAGCAAACTATGACTTCAGGGACTTATCTAAGCTTCTATCTGTTTCTATGTGGTCCACAAGCAGACAATAGGTAGGGAGCAGATGCCATTTTCACCCCATTCTGCTAAGCCTTTCTCTTTCTCCCCACTAATTAATTAATAATTAAATATGAAATAGCAGCAGGAGTTTGAATTTTGAATTAAATGTTGTATGATTTGCACATCTCTACGCTATTACAAAAAAGCTGAGCACCACTGAATCTACTTTTTCAAGCAAAAGAAGTTCAAGCAAAGATTTTCTAATTTTAAGCAGCATGACTTTAATAAATGGAGCAAATGCCTCAAAAAGATTGGTCATCATTAAAGAGATTTACCTGTAGAAGAAATCATAAAATCCATATCTTTTTCGATATACTAAATAAACACAAATAAAAATCCACAACTCTAACTTCACAAACAAGAATCAGTTATATATTCCAGTTGAATATTTACTACATATATTGAAATTTAATATTATTATTTAAAAACAGATGCATACCACTGTGACTTTAATGAAAACTTATATTATGGGGTACACAGCACACAGTAGCATTATTGCACCAGAAGAATTAGTGGGGGGAAAAAACCCTCCAAAGTAAAAGTGCTTTCACATGAAGAAAAATTCAAAAAGCTCTATGATCCCGAGCAGATTCCTTTATTGTTTTATCAGTATCCTATCCATCTATTTTAGGGACTTAAGAAAGTCAAGCTTCTTTTCATCTTTCCCTCCTTTCCTTAACTGATTCCACAATATTTTGTAGCACATGTAAAATTTTTATCAGGCCAGATTTTCTTTTGGCTGATATTTTTCATTTATGTTTACAAAGGTCTAGATTTCTGTAAATGCCTCCTTATTGCTGGATAGGTTTTATTTCTAATTAATATCAGCCACTTCTGTTCCTATTAGAAGAACCAGTATCAAAATGCCTTCTGAAACTCAATTGCATGACTTGCTAGAAGGATTTGTTTCTCTATGGACGTATTTATTCAGATTTGGTGGCATTGAATTCCAAGATACTTTGGGTGGCTCACAATACACCAAAAATGGGGGGGACAACCAATGTAATATGAAACGACATACAATAAAACCGAATTATAAAAGAAGCAGGGGATAGCTAAGATGGCAGCTCCAGCAGATTCACCCAAACCAGTTTGTTCTGATGGTTGAAGAACCAGGCAAGAAACCAGGAAACTGTGGGTTTTAGTCCTGCCTTAGGCATGAAAAATTGACTGGGTGACTTTGGACTGGTCACTCTCTATTAGCCCAACCCACCTCACAGGGTTGTTATTGTAGGAAAAAAGAGAGGAGGAAGAAATATAAGTTATGTTCGCCACCTTGAATTGTTTATAAAAAATAATGAAGGCCAGACAAAACATCGGAAAAGACACCAGAACACCCTAGCCCAGTGATGGCAAACCTTTTACTTACTGAGTGCCAAAAAGTATGTGCTTTGCGCATGCCATCCACACTTGTGTACAGCTCCTCCACGTGCAACCACACAATATGTGCATGCATGCAGCTTTTGCACGTGCAATGCACATGTGCTGCACACAGGCACTCACGCACACATGAGCAATCATGTGTACATGAGCAGGAGAGCTCCGAAGACCAGCTGGATTTCCTGCTGCAATCGTGTGCATGCACAACAGAGGCCTGAAGATCAGCTGGGTCTCCACAATTGCATGTGCATGCTCAGCTAGAGCTAAGTTGGCCAACAGCTTGTATGCCCAGCAAGATGGCTTTGTGTGCCACCTGTGGCACCTGTGCCATAGGTTCACCATCATGGCCCTAGCCCATAGCTTTGGAGAATGGCCAAGTCTTCATGGTCCTACAGAGTACCAAAAGAGTGATGACCATCCAGGGGAATCTTGTTCCAGAGTGCAGAATCTGGGACAAAGAAAATTATTCAATTGCTTAGTTATTTTATTTAACTAACCAATTTAGTTAACCAAATTTTAACTATTTAAGAACCACCCTTCAAAGTGGGAGTCTAGACAGCGTACAATAACATATTAAAATCATAAAAACAGTAGATAATTTTTTTTAAAAAAAAGGGAAGAAATGTTTTTTTAAAAAAACATTAATTGAAAGGGGCCTAGAATGTGCTAGCCATGTTGGATTGAATTAACCTGGTTAATATCACTATCACTATCACTTGGACCTTTATACTGCTTTTACAGCCCTCTCTAAGCAGTTTTAAAGAGTCAGCATATTGCCCTCAACAATCTGGGTTTTCATCTTGGCAATGAGCAGCGAGTTAACTTGCAATACTGCATTCTAACCACTGTGCAACCATGGCTTATGGGGATTAATAGCATGGGGACTAATATCATGGACATCCCCCAGATAACCACGTCCTATGCCACGTAGGGCTTTATAGGTGATAAGCAGCACCATCAATTGCTCCTACAAGGAAACTGGCAACTGGTAGTACATCTTCTGAAGTATAACATAGCTGCCTGCACAGCTGCATTCTGTGAACCAGTTGAAATTTCCAAGTGGTCTACTGGGCAACTCCACGTACATCACATTGCAGTAGTCGAACAATAAGGTGACTAAGGTGTGAGCCACTGTCTAAGGACACACATTCAAGAAAGGGCACAACTGATGGGCATGTATTATACCTGCTCTACACCTCTTCAGCTTCCAGGTGCAGTTTAAAGTACTGGTTTTCACCTACAAAGCTATTTATAATTTGGTGCTAGATTACCTACAGGGCTGCAGGAAAAAAAATCTGTCTACACTCTGCCCAACCAATTCAATTGTGCTGATAAAAACAACTGGCTATCCCTCATTTTCACAGATCTGGCAGGGAGCAAAGTCAGAAATGGTTTTTGGTGATGGGCCCTGCTCCTACTGAAAGTCCATTTAATCTCCAACATGACTGGGAAAAGCTGAAGACAGCTTTTTCGTAAGATGTTTGGGGCCTGATGCCATCTATTGGTTTGGAATTCTGATTGTCTTGTGTTCCTATGCCTTTTTTTTTTCCGTGGTTGCTTATTTTTGTTGAGCAATCAAAAGTCCTATGATTGTGGAAGGATGTAAATGTAAAAACAAAGAAATTGCAAAGCATTTGACAAAGTGTCCTGTGGCATTCTGATTAGCACAACTCTCAGGTCAGTTGTGAGGTTAAACAACTGAGTTGAAAATTTTACTTGAAGGGCATCTCTTATCAATGGAAGGAAGTTATCAGTTGAGATACCACAGGATTCCATCCACCTTTTTATAACTAATTTGGATGACAAAATAAAGTGTCTTTCTTACAGCCAAGTTCAAAATTGCAATTAAGGGGCGAGAGATCAGAGAGGAGCTGGCATGCACACCGCCAAACCGATCCCTACTTGTTGAACATCTGCATCTTTGATGAAGCATGCTAGACAACACAGTGGCCAAAATTGCATTAGGAAAAGGAGAAAAAAACATTACTTTAAAACTGAACAACATTAAGCTGACCCAGCTGCAGACTACAGATGAGATGAAGGCATGAAGCATATCATGTAAAAAGTTACCAAAGCAGATTTGTTCTGCAGGTTAAGGACCACAAGAAATAATAATTCTATTATTGTCTGCATGGATCAAATCTCACCCTGAGCACTGTGCCCAGCCTTGGCAGAGTACTTCAGTAGGATTTGAGCAAACTGAAGCAGGCTCAGAAAAGGCAACAACATCAGAGAACAAGAGATTAAAGTCACTAGATACGTTTAACCATGAGAAGAAAAGACCTGAGAATTTGACACACCTAAAAGAGCAACATCTAGTCTTTTCATCTTAGAATGCAGGGTAGACAACATGATATGATGCTATAGGAAGGCAGCTTTGGTTGAATATCGGGAAAAGGTTCTCTACATCCCGCAACATATTTTACATAGACATTCTGAGATTAGAACTACATTTTAATTTTAATATTAATACGTTAATTTTTAATTAACGTATTAATAACCAAACATAGTAAATGCAAACGAAAAACACCTTAGAAGTGCAGAAGAATATTTAAAAATAGGTAAAGCAGAATACTTTTGCAAAAAAAAAACTGTGTGCCTTCAAAGCTTGATATTTTTGAAACTCTACACCTAAGCATTAAATAACGAGGCACAGAGTTAGTTTCAAAATGGATGGCTGCAGTATTTGAATCCTATTATTTTAGAAATCAGTGCAGTTTATGTGTTAGTATACTCATACTAGTTAATATACCTGTTGACTTCAATGAAGCACAAAGGAAAGAGCCTTCAAGACGAGGCACCTCTCACCTTCCCAATGAATCTACTGCAATATCCAATAGAAATAGCAAAATCAAGGAAGAAAAAGCCAATACAGGTAGTCCTTGACTTACAACAGTTCATTTAGTGACCATTCAAAGTTATAACAGCATTGAAAAATGTGACTTATGACTGTTTTTCACAGTTACAACCTTTCCAGAATCCCCATGTGATCAAAATTCAGATGCTTGGCAACTGGTTTTTATGGTATTTATGACGGTTCTGGTGATCATCTTTTGCGACCTTGTGATGAGCGAAGTCAATGGGGAAGCCAGATTCACTTAACAACCAGGTTATTAGCTTATCAGCTGCAGGGATTCATTTAGCAACAGTGGCAAGAAAGATCATAAAAGGGGGCAACTTAACAAATGTCTCACTTAACAACAGAAATTTTGGGCTCAATTATAGTCATAAGTCAAGGACTACCTGTATTAATTTGCTCTGTTGAATCTTAAGTTGATTCTGTTGCATGATAGCCTCAAAGACTCTTTGGAAAACGGGGATCAACACTTTAAAAGAAGCAAAATGAAGCGCTTTAAAGTTGCAGTCTTCCAAACTTCTTAGAGGTAATCATCTAAGTCAGGGGTGGGCAATTACGGCTCACTCATGACTTGTGGACTTCAACTCCCAGAATTCCTGAGCCAGCATGAAGGAACCGTAATTGCCTACCCCTGATCTAAGTGCATGCTGCTACCATGCCCAGATACACACACAAGCATTTTTTAATGTCAGAATTAAAAGAACCTTCTGTGACCTTAGAATAAAAGCTGAATTTACCAACAAAACACTTCCCTGTTTGTCAGGCTCTGCAATTTCAAAACCACACAATTTGTAAGTGGAAGAAGAAATGTGTGTATAGGAAGCAGGGGTGAGGGAGTGGAAGGAGATAGGGAAATCTGCCTCATCCTCTTTTTCTGCCTTCGGGCTGAATCAGATACACCTCCATTTCAATTGTGAGATTCTCCCAAGATATGAAGTCTTACCACTGACATCAGCAACCTTGTTCAGGGCAAATGCATTTCCAAAGAGTGGCAGTTTAAATCTAATAACCTCCCAACAATTTACCAGCTGGAACACAGGGAATTGAATGCCTAATGGCATTTAACTAGGGAATCCCTTTTTAAAAGCCTTAAAAATGGGGGGGGGGGAGGTCAAAAGCATTGGATATCTTGTATAGTAAGCCAGCAATCCTTCAATATCCCTGCATTTAGCTTCAGCTAGGAGCTAGCAAAGCAGCGGCAATATACATCCTCATATTCTGCTTTATTTTACTGCAGTGAGTCATGTGTGTCTTGGAAATTCCTCTAATCCAAATATGCTTTAGAAGAGTTAAAGGTGAAATGAATGTAAAAAATAATAATAAATGGCAGTACTCCATAAATCAATTTTAATTCTGTCTATTCTTTTTGATTTTCAGAAGCAAAAGTGGTAAAAGGAGAGAGAAATTCAGGACTCGGAGAAGGGAAAAGATCTCGCATCTTGAATTGTATCCTTCCCAGTCAAGAGCTAATTCAGAAGGCTGAAGTTCTCACAAGGGGCAGGGTAAACCCAGTGGGAGATAGCAATTCAGGGTCTGAGCAATCAAAATCTGAACAGGATTAGATTTTCCCATTTAGTATCAGCTCCAGGTTTAGCTGCTGGCTTGAAGCCACACCAACCAGAACAATGGGCCCTTTCTTATTTTGAAGGCTAAGTGAGGTCATCTTGGGTAAGTTGCTGGAGGAATTCCCAAGGCACAGTGGCAGAGAAATTCTCCTGTGGTGTCAAGGGATTTAGCCCCTGGCAGTTCTCCAGATGGCTGAAATCTCCAAGAAAATCTCCAAATTTCCTATCGAAAAGGTGCATGTCATCAATGCATTTGGAAACCCAATGGTCTTTCTGCAGTGGCTTCAAAGAGGTGCCATCAAGGAAAGGAAAGCAAGATCTTCTCACCCGAATCAAGTAAGCAGGATATGCTTTCTCTGATTTGATTGGCTTTGTGGAAAATATACAGTACTTATCTGATTTCAGTAACAATGTATTCACTAGATCAGGGGTCGGGAACCTTGGCTCTTTCATGACTCATGGACTTCAACTCCCAGAATTCCTGATCCAGCCATGCTGGCTCAGGAATTCTGGGAGTTGAAGTCCATG
>JAEANM010010695.1:4263-15662 GCA_017656035.1 Myanophis thanlyinensis
TGAATGTTTGGTTGTATGGATGGGTGGGTGGGTGGTAGGAAGGAAAGAAGGAATAATTTGAGTCCAGTATCTGACATTTTTAAACTTGTTATTGGAAATTGCTCAGCAGTAGCATAGCTACATATCCTGACAATCAAAACAGGCATTAATATTTGCTTTGCATTACAAAAAAAACGCTACCCTTGCAAATGCTGCTAGAATCTTGATATTCTTATTTAATATTCCAAAAAGATGGAAAATCTGAAAAAATCACACTCAGTCTGAGCCTTGAATTGTCCTTATTAGTCCTTCATATCCTGTATCTCCAGAACAACATCAGGAAACTTTGGTACAAGTTCTGGCTTCATTTGATGCCTATATAAACCTAATTAATTTTGAAGTAGTCTATCTTTAAAATCAATGCATGTAGTGTATAGTAGTTGGTAGTTCTAGATTAAAGATAAGTGGCATCCAGAGGCCATATTGTCCGATGCCTCTCCTCGCCTCTCCTCTCCTCTCCTCTCCCCTTCCCTTCCCTTCCATTCCTAGTGTTTTTCCGCCATTACTTCTGCAACAGCTCCTGCCTCTTGGAGGTCCCACCTCTTGATCCTGCAAAGTTGTCTCCCAGGCAAGCAGAAAACTTAGATGGACAGCACCGTTGCTTTGAATTGCAAAACCAACCTTGAATTGCAGCCTTGAATTTGAATTCTGGAAGATCAGGCAGAGGAATGGGTGCCAGTGGTTCCTATGGCAATGAAAAGGCCACGAGAGAGAGAGAGATACTGGTGGTCTGCGACTCATGACCACAACTGAGCCCCAAAATTTCTGTTGCTAAGTGAGACGATCGTTAAGTGAGTTTATACCATTTTTTTCTTGCCACAGATGTTAAGTGAATCGCTGCGGTTGTTAAGTTGGTCACACGGTTGTTAAGTGAGTCCAGCTTCCCCCTCCTTGACTTTGCCAGTCAGAAGGTCGCAAAAGGGAGATCACGTGACCCCGAGACACTGCGACCGTCATAAGTACATACCAGTTGCCAAGCGTCTGAGTTTTGATCACATGACCATGGGGATGCTGCTGCGGTCATAAGCATGAAAAGCGGCCATAACTTTTTCTTCAGTGCCTTTGTAACTTTGAACAGTCACTAAAGGGGTAGTTGTACGTTGAGAATTACCCGTGATGGTGTGTCTAAATGCCCTACAAGCGACAACAATACCGAACAACTCATAAAACCTATAGATTTTATTGGAGCAGTGCTCTCTCTGCTTCAGAAATATTACAAGTGTGTGGCCAGGTGTAAAGTTGCTTGTTGCTACCCTTACTCTTACTACAACTAGTAAGGGGGTTACTCTTAGTGAGGGAAAGATCTCAACCCAAGCCTCTCTTTTTAACCCATCTATGTAATTCCCTGCCGCTACCCCGTCTCTCGTGTCACGGCTTCCTTGTCTTGTTTTTCATTTTAACTTTTTTTTTCATTTTTTATATTTTTTTATGCTTGGGGTTTCGTTTGCTCTTTTGAACTTGTCATTTTTATTTTTATTTCCCCAAACTTATGGAAATTTGCCTTTGATCTTCAGCCATTAGGGGTTTTGTGTCTCTGTCTGTGCACTTTGCCGTGGGTGGGGTGGAAATGCTTGCTCTTTGCTCAGCGTCTAGCCAGACCCACATTTGAGGGGAGAGGGTTTTCCAGATTTCTAAGGAGAAAGAGGGTTAGCGGGTCTGCTTTGTGGAAGGAAAGGCTCCTGAGGTTTGCCGGCATCACATGTGCCGTGTTCACACGCCATGTCTTATGGTTACCATCTTTCCTGGAAAGTCAGAGACCATGTTTGAATCGGGAGTTCAAGGAATCTACCAAGCTTTGCCTTTCCAAAGATGGAGAAGGGAAGCCAGGAATCTAGGTCTCAATGTTAGCATCGGGATTACTTCGTTAGGCAAGACCAAACCAGCGCAGATACTATTCGGTTTCTAACTAAATGCTACGTACAACATGGCTATTCATCCCCAACATCTATACCAGTGTTTTTCAACACTGGCCCTTTAAGAGGAGTGGACTTTTAACTCCCAGAGCTGGCTGGGGAATTCTGGGAATTGAAGTCCACCTTGTTAAACGCAAACAACCGGAGGCACACGTGAAAAACTCCATTAGCTATTTTATTATTTGTGCCTATTTTACAGGAATCTTCCCAGTGGTGGAATTCAAATTTTTTTACTACTGGTTCTGTGGGCATGGCTGGAGGGGTCATGTGACTGGGTGGGCAGGACAATAAAGATGAGGCTAGAAACAACACCAAGATGTTTCTTTCCTGCCTTCCTTACAGGATTAACCCTGTAAAGTGGAAAAAAGCAAAAGGAGATTTCTTCTAACTGGTTCTCAGGACTGCTTAGAAAATTTACTACCGGTTCTGGCAAACCTGCTAGAACCTGCTGAATTTCACCTCTGAATCTTCCCAGACTGGTAGTTAGCACCTGGGCTAGACTAGATAAGGTTCAATGGCATTCAAGTGGGATTGGCCTCTTGCCCGCTTGCGCCTACGTACAGATGCCAGACTAATTCCCCACTTGACTCCTTCCTTCTCCGACATCGCCCGTCTTGAAGTTGCCACGGTTGAAAAAAACAGACCTGTAGTGACGGATCTTCTACTGTAATTTAGGAGAAACTCTTTCCTCCTTCAGGGAGTCTCTTCTGTAGCAATTGAGGACACAGCGTCTCCCAAAGCTCCAGGCCAACGTGGCATTTGACGTTAGCTTCATTATATATACTTCAAATGGTCTATGCTCTGTGATAGTGTCTTACTTACCATATTTTTCAGCATATAAGATGCACTTCCCTCGCCCCAAAAAAGTGGATGAAAATGTCTGTGTGTCTTATACAGTGAATGTTGCCGAAGCTCCGCCCACCCACCGGTCGTTTTTTGGTCTCTGCATGCCCCATCTTTGGGCCTTTTTTCAGGCCTTTTTTCAGCCTGTTTTCAAGGCTTTTTTGCCCATTTTGGAGGCTTTTTTGAGTCCGTTTCAGGGCTTTCTTCTTTAAAAAATAATGGGCTGAGAAAAGCCCTGAAAATGGGCCCCCAAAGCCTCAAAAACAGGCTCAAAAAAGCCTCAAAAACAGGCCCAAAAGCCTCAAAAACGGGCCCAAAAATGCCTCAAAAATGGACCCCAAAAGCTTCAAAAACAGGCCGGAAAAAGCCTCAAAAATAGGGCCCCAAAAGCCTCAAAAATAGGACCCCAAAAGCCTCAAAAATGGGCTTAAAAAGCCTCAAAAACAGGCTCAAAAAGCCTAAAAAATGGGCCAAAAATGCCTCAAAAATGGACTCAAAAAAACCCCTCAAAAACAGGCCCCAGAAAGGCGGAAAATGGGGCATACAGAGGCCAAAAACTTATTTTGTTTGTTTTACTCTTCTAAATCTAGGTGTGTCTTATACTCAGGTGCGTCTTATATGCCAAAAAATACAGTAAATTGGGGCAAAGTTCAATCAACAAATGTCTCACTTAGCAACATAAATGTTTCCTCATTGACTTTGTCAGAAGATCGCAATATGTGATCGCGTGATCCCCAGGATGCTGCAACTGTCACAAAAACATGCCAGTTTCCAAGTGTTCTGAATTTTGATCATGCGGCCGCAGGAATGCTGCAACGGTCATAAGTGTGAAAAAAAAAAACCTAGTCCTAAGTCCCTTTTTTTTCAGCCCCCTTGTAACTTTGAACGGTCCCTAAACGAATGGTTGGTAAGTCAAAGACACCGGTATTAGCGCAACTCTTGTCCCACGGCGAGTTGTAATAACACTATGGTAATACTACTCTATGATTTTTAAAATCATTCGAAATCATTTATAAAAAAAAAAAAAGAAAATAATTGTTGGTGGCGAGAATTGGCCGTGGCGAATTGTCTCGTTCTGTTTTGCGGGTGAGTTGGCTTCCCACCACCACCTTTAAGAAACTGATAATGTTAAAAGCGAATATATTTTAAGGAGCTGACGAGGCGACTTCTCGTGAAATGACTTCTCCCGTCTAATCTCTGTGCCTTTCCCCTGCTTTCCGTGAAGGCCGTACCTCTTTGGAGCTGGGTGCTTTTCCATCAAAGCTCCATGGTGAGTGGATTCCCAGCATGCCTCCATGTCGATTGGCTGGAACCAACGGCTGCTTCTCCTCCATCTGCCTCCCTTTCTGATCTCTTTCGCGGGAACTATTATATACATATGATCCCGGGCAGCCCTCGACTTGCAACCATCCGCTTCGTGTCCGTTCAAAGTGAACGGCCCTGAAAAATGACCCTTTCCCACACTTACGACCGTGGCAGGGTCACGTGATCTTAAATTCGGACGCTGGGCAACCGCCACGTATTTATCGCATGGTGGTGCTATCCTCGGCGGTCACGCGATCCCCATTTTGGGGGGAGGACCTTCCTAGCTGACTTCCTACACAAAGTCAGCAAGAAAAAGCCGGATTTGCTTCATGGCCATGTGATTTGCTTTGCAACCGTGGCCAAAAGGGGGGGCACGGCTCGCTTAACAACGGCCTTGCTCGGTGTACAGGAATTTTAGTCTCACTTGCGGTGGTACGTCGAGGGCTACCTGTATGTGAGTTTGTGGGCAGAATTAAGAATGTTAACCAAGGTAGGTTGCTTCAACTCCATCCAGACTTTTCCATGACTTTTATTTTATTGATACATTCATTTATTAAACTTAGGTGCCGCACATTTCAACTAAAGGCAGTTTTACGCAGAGTACAATAATTAAGTAGTAATGCCAAATGCAGTGTGTCACACGGGGTCTTCCCAAATTCATCTCCAGGCTCTGAGGAGACCCTGGAGTTGTCCTCTCTGACTACAGTGAGTAACTGCTATTAGGAGTTACTACTACTACTACTATTACTGCTGTGCCCTTAACCACCTTCTGTCTTGAGATCTTTCTGTTTGATGGAAGGCAGCGACCATTTTCATTTGTATCCGTGCTCCCATGCAAATCTGCTCTACCAAATTAAATAAAATTAAAATGGTAGTTGAGCACAACTTTTTATTTGAAGAAGGAGGGAACAGGGGTCCCAGGTGGACATCTCTCATGGAGGAATAAGAGCCCCAATAACAGCTGGTTGGAATAGTGGTTAGAATGTCGTCTTTCACAGAATAACTGAGTTGGAAGGGTCCTTAGAGATCTTCTAGTCCAACCTTCAATCCTATACCACTTCAGACAAATGGTTGTCCAACTGCCTGTGATGTGGGAGGCCAAGGTGCAAATCCTAGCTGGTACCTACCTTACTACTAGGGGGTCCTTGGGCAATTCAATTCAATTCAAATCTTTATTATCACTGCAAAGACTCTTCCCCTGCCCCCACAACGATTCATCTGCCTACCTCAAGATATGAGAGTGACACTAACTAGGCGAGTCATGTTGGTTCGGACATTACTCTGGATAACAAGGTCCACCACAGATGTTGAAGAACCAGAACCATCTGATGATAAACAGGCTAGTAGAATAAACCATACGTTAAAGGGAAAGGTTCCCCTCACGCTTACATACTAGTCGATCCCGACTCTAGGAGGTGGTGTTCATGTCCGTTTCTAAGCTGAAGAGCCAGCGCTGTCTGAGTACGATTCCGCGGTCATGTGGCCAGCATGACTGAATGCCAAAGGTGCACGGAGCGCTGTTACCTTCCCACCGAGGTGGTCCCTATTTTTCCACTTGCATTTTTTACATGCTTTCGAACTGCTAGGTTGGCAGAAGCTGGGGCGACTAATGGGAGCTCACGGGATTCGAACCGCCGAACTGTCGACCTTTCTGATCGACAAGCTCAGCGTCTTAGCCACTGAGCCACCGCATCCCCTTAGAATAAACAATACATGGATCAAAAAAGAGAATCTGAAGGCGATGGCATGCTACCAAACCAGCAGAGCTAATGAGACAGGGTACACGAAGCATTTGTGGGAACGATGGATTCATTCATTCATACTAAAGGAGAGACAGTTAGTTACTCAATGCTTCAACATAGTGAAGAGGAAGCAGCCCTCCCCATCTTGAGGTAGAGCAAACTACACATTCCCTTCCATGTTCCATGGAAGAACAGCGGTATGTACTGCCAAACTTGAAGTTGGAACGTCACATCACTACCACCTTCTCCATTACCGAGCACAACTGCTCCTAGGAGGAGGCCTAAGATGATGGATAAACTAGCCACAATCAACCCTCCGGACCAGTTCACAAGGCTCAGCTGAGAAGAGCCATCAGATCGCTTGCTGGAAGACGCCGAGAGAGTTGTAAAGAAAGAGACAGGAAGAGGCGTCAAATGGGGAACTAGTTTGGAATCCCTACATGGACACAACAGGGCACAACAAGATGAATCCCTTGAATGCTGATGAGTCTTCTCTAGTCTTACCCCAGTGCAGACCATCAATCTCAGAAGATGCCTGCCTGTAGCCTTGAGCAATAAAAACAGCTGCAGATAGTCCTCGACTTACAACCATTCGTTTAACGACTGTTCCAAGTTACAACGGCCCTGGAAAAAAGCGACGGATGAGCACTTCTCACACACATCGCCATTGCAGCGTTCCCCACAGTCACAAGATCAGACTTCAGGTGTTGGCAACGGGGGTGAGGGTGGGGCGTTTACGGCAGTTGCGACATCCCGGGGTCCTGGGATTGTCATTTGCAACTTTGTCTCTGACAAACCAAGTCAATGGCAGAAGAAGCCAGATTCAGAATGCAGAATCACAGAACCGGAACGGACCTTGTAGGTCAGAGAGTGTCAAACTCAATTTAATTGAGGGCTGCATTAGGGTTGTGTTGACCTGGGGGGGGGAAACTGGGGGGGCGTGGCCAGGGGGCGTGGCCAGCTTGATGTCACTCATGTCGGGGGGCGCCCGTGGTGGCCCGAGCGCTCTGCCAGTGAAAACGGGCTCCTGAGCTCCATTTTCGGCTGGGATGTCCTCTTGCAACCCTATGCCAGCGGAAACGGAGCTTAGGAGTTGGCCGTTTTCACTGGCAGAGGCACTGCAGGCCGGTCCTTCGCTCTTTCCAGCCCCACGGGCCAGATCTAAGCACCCCATGGACTGGAGCCTTGAGTTTGACACCCCTGTGGTATGTCATCTAGTCCAACCCCCTGCCCAAGCAGGAGACCCTACACCATTTCTGACAGATGGCAGTCCAGTCTCTTCTTGAAAGCCTCCATCGGTGAAGCTCCCACAACCTCCGACGGCAACTTCTGTTCCAAGGGTTGATTGTTCTCACTGTCAGGAAATTTCTAGGTTGACTTTCTCCTTGATCACTTTCCATCCATTGTTCCTTGTCTTGGCCTTCAGGAACCTTGGAAAATAGCTTGACCCTCTTTGTGGCAGCCCCTCAAATATTGGAAGACTGCTCTCATGTCTCCCCTGGTCCTTCTCTCTTCACTAGACGAGCCATGCCCAGTTCCTGCAACCGTTCATCGTATGCTTTAGCCTCCAGTCCCCTAATCATCTCTGTTGCTCTTCTCTGAGCTGCAGTGATTCACTTAACAGCCAGGGGAAAAAGGTCATAAAATCGGGCCTGACCCACTTAACAGCTGTCTTGCTTTTGGTCTTTTTGTGGTCGTAGGTTGAAGACTATCTGTGATTGAATTCTTTGTGTAGGAGAATTGTTTGTGCCTGACATGCATAGGTTTTTTTTTTTTAACCTTTTGTGATGGCACGAGAGCATCTCACCTTCACTGGCTGTGTTTTCTCTCTGCTCTTGTGAACTCTGGCTGGGGCTTCCTCTGAAGTATGAAAAGGCCTTTTGAGGTTAGCAACATCAGATATCCAGGTATCCAATCCTTCAGCAAATGAAAGACAGAATTAAAAAGCAGTACAAATAGTCTTCGACTTAGAACACCACGATGTTAAAAAGGATGTTGAGGCTGTAGAAAGAGGGCAGAGAAGAGCAGTAAAGACGATTAGGGGACTGGAGGCTAAAACGTACAAAGAACGGTTGCTAGAACTGGGGATGTCTAGTTTAAGGAAAAGAAGCACCAGGGGAGACGTGATAGTGGTCTTCCAATATCTGAGGGGAGTCAAGCTATTCTCCAAAGCACCTGAGGGTAGGTCAAGAAGCAACGGATGGAAACTCATCAAGGAGAGAAGGAACTAAGGAGAAATTTCCTGACAGTGAGAACAGTTAATCAGTGGAACAACTTGCCTCCAGAAGTTGTAAATGCTCCAACAATGGAAGTTTTTAATAAGAGATTAGACAATCATCTGTCTGAAATGGTATAGGGTTTCTTGCTTATAGGTTCCTTCCAAGTCTTCTCTTCTCTTCTCTGCTCTTCTCTTCCCTATTCTATATTCTCTTCCCTGTCCTGTTCTATATTCCCTTCTCTTCCTCTTCTCTTCTCTATCCTTCTCTATTCTTTTCTCTGTCCTATTCTATATTCTCTTCTCTTCTCTCTTCTATTCTATATTCTCTGTTCTATTCTATATTCGCTTCTCTGTTCTATTCTACATTTTCTCTATCCTATTCTATATTCTTTTCTGTCCTATTCTATATTCCCTTCTCTTCCTCTTCTCTTATCTTCTCTTCTCTTCTCTTCTCTTCTCTCAACTCTACTCAACTCTACTCTACTCTGCTCTGCTCTACTCAACCTAGAACTAAAGAGAAATTTCCTGACAGTGAGAACAGTTAATCAGTGGAACAACTTTACCCCAGAAGTTGTAAATGCCCCAATACTGGAAGTTTTAAAGAAGAGATTGGACAACCATTTGTCTGAACTGGTACAGGGTTTCCTGCCTAAGCAGGGGGGTTGGACTAGAAGACTTCCAAGGTCCCTTCCAACTCTGTTATTCTGATTCTGTTCCGTTCCGTTCCATTCCCATTTGTTTGGTAATCATTCGAAGTTACAACGGCACTGAAAAAAGGGACTTGTGACTTTTTTTCCACACTTAAGACAGTTGCAGCATCGCCATGGTCACGTGATCAACATTCAGTCGCTTCAACTGCAGTGATTCGCTCAACAACCGGAGCAAGAAAGGTCCAATGGGGCAAAACTCACTTAACTGTCTCTCTCAGCAACAAAAAGTTTGTGCTCAATTGTGTGTGTGGGGGGGGGGGGGTTGTCATAAGTTGAGGACGACCTGTAGTTCTTCTGTTGTTGTTTTTTTGTTTGTTTGCCAGGGAAGGGTGGGAAAGCTGTCAAGATGTCCCTGCCTTCCGTCACTTTGAGTAGCGAATGGGAGGACCTTGGGATGATTGACACTCAGCTGGGTGGACTTGAACGTTATATTATTAACCTGATTTAATCAGCTTTTGGGAGGGTTTTGCTGGTTCCCATTAACATAGGCTGCCTGTGAGTTGCTCACCACAGAATTAAGTATCTCTTAGGCTTTGATCTCTGTTTCAAAGACATTTTTGCAGGGTTTTTAGGAATCTCTGAAAAACTGTCACCCTTCCGTGGCCTGTTTGGCTGGGCCTGCCAGTTATGCATTTTATGGGGTTGTCTTCCAGATGGGGAAGGCGCAGGATGAAGAATGAAAGCCCTGTTTAATGTAGCGGCGGCGAGGGGGGGGGCACATATAAAAACAATACGAGAGGAAGCATCCACTCCTTCAGAAAAAAAGAACATATAAAGTCTTGGAAAAATGCATTGGGTGTGTTTCCAAACATCTTTGCAGAAAAAAAAAAGAATCAGATAGTCTCCAAAATATTTCCAGCTACTTCGCCCTGAAATGGTCGGTGTTCATTCTCAAATCATTCTCCCTTAGAAGGTCCCCTTCTGGTGTTTCCGAGCTTCTTGCTAGATAGTTTATTTTTTAAAATACATTTATTGATTTCTACCTAGCCTTTATTATACTTACAAAATAACTCAAGGCGGCAAACCTATCCAACATACTTTCCTCCTCCTGTTTTCCCCACAACCACAACCCTGTGAGGTAGGTTGGGTTGAGAGAGAGAGGGATTGGCCCAACATTACCCAGCCTACCTCCATGCCTAAGGTAGGACTAGAACTCACCGTCTCCGGATGATTGTCTTAAAATCAGGCAGCCAGCTTTCATGGCCGAGGTGATACTAAAATTTTCCATCTCCTAGTGATTGGCCCTAAGTCACCCAGCTGGCTTTTATGTCTAAGGCAGGACTAGAACTCACAGTCTCTTGATGATTGTCTTAAAATCAGGCAGCCGGCTTTCATGGCTAAGGCAGTACTAGAATTCCCCATCTCCTAGTGATTGCCCCAAAGTCATCCAGCTGGCTTTTATGCCTAAAGCGGGACTCAGAACTCATAATCTCCTGATGATTGCTTAAAATCAGGCAGCCAGCTTTCATGGTTAAGGTGGTACTAGAACTCCCTGTCTCCTAGTGATTGGCCCAAAGTCACCCAGATGGCTTTTATGTCTAAAGTGGGACTAGAACTCACAGTTTCCTAATGATTGTCTTAAAATCAGGAAGCCAGCTTTCATGGTTAAAGCGGTACTAGAATTCCCCGTCTCCTAGCGATTGGCCCAAAGTCACCCAGATGGCTTTTATGCCTAAGGCGAGACTAGAACTTACTGTCTTCTGATGATTGTCTTAAAATCAGACAGGCAGCTTTCATGGTTAAGACGGTACTAGAACTCCCCGTCTCCTAGTGATTGGCCCAAAGTCACCTAGATGGCTTTTATGGCTAAGGCGGGACTAGAACTTACAGTCTCTTGATGACTGTCTTAAAATCACGCAGCCAGCTTTCATGGTTAAGGCGGTACTAGAACTCCCCATCTCCTAGTGATTGGCCCAAAGCCACCCAGATGGCTTTTATGCCTAAAGCGGGACTAGAACTCACAGACTCACGCTTTCTAGTCTAGTGTGTAAACCCCCACTCCAACCAAACTGGTTCACTGAGAGTGTGCGGGCCATATCGATTTTCTAAAATAAAATAGAAAACAATGAAATGAACGAAATAAAAATAATAATAAAGGAAAGGAAGAAGATAGGATGTGGGTTTCCTGTTAAATAGACCCCACCAGGAAGACTCGGCAAGGGGAGGATTCAGCTCGCGCCCAGCGGAATAATCCCAGCCTCCCTGACAAATAGAGATGACGTTGAGTCAAGATTAAAAGCTCTAGATTAAAGCGAAGAATAGATGGAATGTAATAGACTTTAAATCCCTTGTATATGCCCTTGTAAGAGTCTCTTGTGGTCCGTTTGAAGCCGCGGTTATAGCGCATTTGAGGAAAAAACCAACCCCCCCGTTTGCTTACACAGCAATTGGATTGGTGTTGGGTTTTTTTAAAAGAAAAATTAAAAAAAAATATTTTTTTTGTCTTTTTAAAGTTGTGCCGGCATGCTGTTTCCATTAGAGTCTTCATGAGATGTAAACTAATGTCAGCAAAATTGGGGGCCTAGGTTTGTCAACTCCGCTTGTGTTGAGTAAAGACAACAACAACAAGAAGAAAAACCTTGTTGTGATTTCGAGTCCTTTATTTTATTTTATCTTATTTTATTTTATT
>JAEANM010010696.1:0-15662 GCA_017656035.1 Myanophis thanlyinensis
CCGGCTGTGGATGTGTGTGTGTGTTTGTGTGTCCTGAAGTAGGTCACTTGGATTAGCCTCCTCTTCCTCTTCCTCTTCCTCTTCCCTTTCTCTGTACAGCAACCGCCTACTCATTACAATGCCTGCAGCGAGTTTGGTCTTATTTTGTCTGACTAGAGCAAAAGCTCTGTCTTCGGGGGGGGGGGGGTGTGTGCCCCGCCTTCATTATGATTTTTTTTTAAATTTTTCCATGCAGACTGAATAAAGCTCCGCCACACCCCTAGACTGCACGGCCCCGCCCTTTGCCATCTTAGAAGGGAAAGGTTGCGGTGCGCTGGAGTGCTCTCCAGGAATCGGGACTGCAGGTCTGGGAATGTCAAAATAATCCACTATGCTTTACCAAATGGGGGTATCATGATCCTACCTCGAATCCTCCAATTTAGCCCAGTTTTGCAAAGTGCAAATGGCTGAAATGGCCTCTTTTCCCCCTTCCCTCCAATCCCTTTCTCTTTAGCCTTTATTTTATTTTATTTTTCCCTGAGTCTGCAATAAAGCCCGTGGAGAAAAGTGATACTGCAGTAAAGGGTGTGGTGATTCTCAGGAAGCACAGAAGAGAAATGGACTGGCTATCATAACCTCAGATACTTGGCAGACTTTAAAAAAAATCACATCCCTTCCCCCTTAGGCATTAAGAAAATATATGAAAAGAGATGTTTTCTCAGAATACTAACTTAGTAAGTTTGCCCACCCATCACTCATCAGGGCACAATTGATGAAAACATCAGTTTCCCTGCACTTGCTTCCAGGAAACAAAAGACTTAGCACAGATCTTGTCCTCCTAGACACATTCAAAATTAATATGGATGCCCACAGATGCCCTTTCATTAAATGTTGCTGTTTTCCAACCTGGTGGAACAGGGCTTTGTTATTCCTGAGGGTAGGGCATCAGACAGCTGCATATGCTAATACAAGCAGTCAGGAGCCATCAGGTTCTGGCCAGCCCCGCAGTGCTTGCTCACACCCATTGCTTTCCCTCCCTAATGCAGCAATCCGGAAATCAGTATTGATAATTTGGCCTCCTTGGTCAGAGGCTGATCGCTGCAGGAGGCCCCTTTTCTGAATTTGAGCACCATGGCTAAAAGGACTCCTGGAATACAGATGAGAGGCAACTAGAGGTCTGCTGATTAATAGATCCAGTTATTCGGTCCTCTTGCTATTATATGTAAAAGCAGCTATTTGCCCTGTGTGTTACTTGCATAATTAATTGCATTATATTATAAACAATAGTTTATTTTTTTACCTGTTCCATGAATAACACTTCCTTCTTAGGTCTCAACTGGGGAAGGGGGAGAGAGGCTTCTTAGGAAAAACATTCTTGTTATCTAATTTATCTAAATCTGAAATAACTTTTTTTTCTATTTATAAGCAACATCCAGCTATTTCCTTTTTTTCTCCTATATATAAGTATGATTACTGCTTTTTTTTTTCCTTGATGGTGGTTGGATGGGTCTAGGACTTTTCTCCTGAAAAGGGATAAGCTCGAATCTGTTAAATTATAATTAAACTCTTTGGAAAATCTATTAGGATAGCAGCAAAGATGTAGTATTCAGTCTAAGGCAACTAGATAATGAGTGTTAGGGATTAGACAAACAGAGGGAGGTTAATTTTCATGAAGATGGAAGTCTGTAATTGATGCATCTAAAAGCAATTACTACAATTACTTATAATACACAAAACAGTGCTTCTAGGGAAAAATAGAGTAATGAACTGACAAAGACATAGATACAGAACTTATAATAGATTTTACCTAATTCATGATGCAGGGCAACTGTTTGCCATGCCAGCAATGTGAATTCTCACTCTTGCAATGAAAACCTCCAATGAACTATTATGTTTTGGTGCATTAGTCTCAAAGATGGAAATATTGTCCCTTGAAGCAATTTCAGTTACAGCTGTATGTGTCCATGAAATGGGAATATTTTGATTTGAATCCCTGCAACAAATCATCATATTCCAGAAGTTCTGCTGAACCATTTCAGGTCAGTCATGGTTTAGTTAAACCAAAACCTAGACTAGAGCATCTCAGTTGTTTCAGGTTTCAGACAAAACAAAACCCAGATAAAGGGAGAAAGGTAGTGTTCCATGTGTCTTCTTTCTCTTCCATAATACTCAGTACAACATACTCCCATGTGTCCTTTTTTCTGTCCTTCAGTTATCACCACCAGTATCCCAAGGTATGGGTATGTCTATCACACATGCTTATCCTGCTCCACCACCCACCAATCTCCTTAGCTTTCCTCCATTCTGCAGCCACCATTTCTAGGCAGAACAAAACAGCCCTATTTCATCCAATGCATGGATCAAAATACCAGGCACAGTTATGTTGCCGTTTAGGCATGGACATCTCAACACTAAACATTCCATGGAACAATTCGTGGAAAGAACACTTGCACATCCCTAATATTTAAATGGTGAAAAAAGGGACCTGCACATCCTTAGAGGTATTTCTTTGTGAAATAAAAGGGAGGAGGCATCCAATTAGAGCCAGATTTAGCTAACTTAACATTTTACTGCCAACAAAAGATTTGTTATAAAGTCTCTCAATTAGGGAACTCGCATTTAGCCATCAGTTACATAGAATTATTTTGCAGCTTGTTCAGAAAAGCTTGCTGGGAAGCTTGAGTGAGCAAAATTGCGATTACTTCAAAAGCTTGTATCATAAAACATCAGTAACAAGTATTCAAAACCAGACTGAATGAGACTCCCTTCTTAGAAAAAGTCGTTTTTGGTCTTCTAAGGCAGATTAAACCATTGTTGTTTCAGCACCTTTTTATTAAGCAATAAAGAGAATGGGATAATGTGACAGTATTGGTTAAACTGTGATGCTTTTATCTTTTGTTCATGTTTATTTTTCACTGTTGGAAACCTTTAGGGTTATGAAAGGGGAGTGCCTATTTGAAAAGGGTTTTATTTGCCATGTTACATTTTGTTGCTGATTTTGGTCATTTGTAATATTATTTTCCAAATTTTTGAGAGCCTAATTGCATATTTGTATTGTCTTCTACTCTGTCCTAACACATATAATAAGCAAGATCTAGTCAAAAATGCAATTTCTTTTCATCCACTAATGTACTGTAAATAGGATAGATTTAAATGTATGTTTTACTTTTAATCAAAATAAACTAGGTTTCAAGAATTTGAGTCATTTGATAAAGCAATTAGTGCTTTAGGGCAGAGCAATGAAGGTCCTCAACTCAATTTCACAGGGTCTTCCATCTAATTTCAAGAATCTTGTGCAAGTAACTAGGTCCTCTGGCAATTTGAAAATTATGATACCATAATTCAGTCTCACTAGTAAACATTGAGTGGGCAAAGCTAGTATAATTTCTCAGTTATCCTATGCTGCTCTCTGAAGTTCATATTTATAACATTTGATGGGTCTAAAAAAGTTATGACATTGATTGTGAAACATTTTGAAATTTCTGTCAGCTCTATATAGAGCCAAATTCTAATCTATAAGGCAACAAATTGATTGAATTTTTATCTTGCCATTTCTTCCAAAGTAGGCATTTAGAAGAGCATGTAAATCCCATAGGCATTATTTCCACTGTGGTTTATAGTAACAGGTTAAACCAAACTGCTGTAGCAAGGATGTCAAATATTTGTTTAACCCCAGATCTGCTCCATTACATGAAAGAGATGGATTTAAATTTAACAAATTTAAAAAAGAAAGTTTATCCCGAGGCTCCCAAACCATTCTCAAGCAGGATACCCCCATACTTTTTCTTTCTCCTGAGATAAGCTCATTTTAAAACAAAGCAAAGCAGGAGGCCTTACAGGAAGTGAAGGAACTAGTTACAGTTATGGTGTCTTCAGGTCACCTCATTGACATTGAGAAAACTTCTTAATAGAAAGTAAAATAATTGATTGCTGCTGGTAAATTAAAACTAAATTATTCTAATATAAAATCAAAGCAATCACCCATCAAAGAAAAATATGCTGACATATTGTGGTGCAGTTATAATAAACCGGATATGCTTTCTACTCCTTTCAAATTGTCACTCCTTCCCATTTTCAAATATATAAAAAGCATATTGACTGCTTTTAAAAGAGCCTAAATGATTATTTAATAAAACCTTAGTTGCTTGTTCACATTATCAATTATCCAATCACAATAACAATAAAGCTTGGTCAGGAGTATTTCCTTAGAGTTCTATAATTAAGAGTCTTTTCCCTGAAACATTTCAGACAGTATTTTTTTTCCAGTAAATCTTGCTTTAGTGTTAAATCCAAAAGAACATGATAATAGTTGGAGAGCACATGAATAAGGAGAGGTTTCATGCCAACTCACTCATATTCACATTAGATCTATCCTAAATACTTCATAAGTAACAAAATCATTTTACTGACTTTTTACAATACAGCATTTAAGAATTTATAAAAGGTTGACTGGGGTGGGGATTTTACAGGATTTAAAAGCCCAACATGCCGACAAACCTCTCGTTGACACAGATTCAACTTTTGAGGAATAATATCATACCTATACATTTTATTGATAATAAAATCTGTCAAGCTACAGTTATATGGCTATAAAGATACATGTAAATTCTTTCAAAAGATAATTAGTTTGGCAATCCATTATTTTATTTATTTCTTAGAGTTGTGTGCTTCCTTCCTTCAGTAACTGAAGGTGGCACACTGAATAAATCCTTCTCCACTTTTCCTTCACAGCAACATCCCACAGCACTGGATTGTGACCTCCCATAGTGGGGATAGATTTGTACCTGAGATTCCTCGATCCTAGTTCAACATTTTAGCCCTTTCAGATTAGTTGTTCCTCAATCTCACCCCATAATATTCTAAGGACTACAAGTAGTAAGATTATACAATAATAATTAATTGTTAATTAATTTGACATTTATTCATTATTAAGTGATCATCACAATCATTTATTAACATAGTACCTACTATATTATTAATTATGAATATAATTATTATATTCATTAATAATTATCATTATTCATTAATATTTCACTGTTCATTATGTAGTTGTGTCTTCTTGCCTGGAATTTAAATTTTATTTCAAAATAGAAATAAAAAAGTATACATAATTATCAATGGAACAACTTTTAGAACATGGTTATCTAAATAGGTTGTTTAATAATGAACATATTGGTTTTCTATTATGATAGTTTGAAACACTTGAATATTTTCAAAATACTAAATACATGGAACAACTCCTATTGTTTTATTGAGGGTGAGCATTATGGTTAAATCAAGCTCACTTTAATTTTAGATTTTAGATTTATTTTTTAACTATCTGAAGGTTTACTTTATAGAGAACACTTATATAGCCTCCTCTTTATAGATTGGGCAGAATATTTGCAGATGCTGGTTTATAACAATCCAGAAGCTACACTCCATAGTGTTCCTTTCTTCTTTCATTCTATGTGCAAGGAGTTATATATTGGTTTCTCTTGTGTGAAAGACAAAATGCAAACAAAGATATCATTTCTATTTTATTTTACTTGTTTGGGTTTTCTCCAAAGTATATAAGAAATGCTAATGTGATAAAATGTTTACAATTTTGTTAGAGCATGAGTGGATAGAAGCCAGACCTAACAAGAGAAGTGTGGCTATGAGAAAAAAGTTATATAGAAAACCCCTTGTATGGGTTTATGTATTTATTTATGAATCTTTCAATGTATATGACCACCTGCTCAACATACAACTCTGGGCAGCTCACAAATAGAGAAACCAGTAATAAGAAAACAAATTAAAATCTTCCCACATCTCAGAGCAAGTCAGCCAACATATAAAAAAATGAGAATAGTCACATCCTACAATGTAGCCAAATGCCAAGAAAAGAACCAGGTGTTTACAATAGGCCAGAAAAGACAAGGATATCTATATTTCAAGAAGTATGGTTTTACAAAGGATAGGCACTATGACGAGAGAAGACACACTGCATGGATACAATTAATGTATTTGTATAATATAAAAGATGTGTACTACATCCATTCTGGAACATGGGATGAGCAGAAATTAGTATAATACGCTGGTAACCTGGTCCTATGGCCTAAAGAGTTTAAAAGTTGATAATCAGCACCTTGAATTGCATCAGGAAACCCACCAGGAGCCAATTCATTTTCCATAATTGTAGAAGTTACAAATACCAAGAAAGACCTACTCGTGCTGCTGTCTTCTGGACCATGATTTGTCTTCCAAATCATCTTCAAGGGCAGCCCTATGCAAAAGACACTGATGAATCCAGAGGAAAGTTGACTAAAACATAAGTGATACTGATTAGGATCTCCTTGCAACTGGCATACAAAATGAACTTGTGCAAAGATCCTCCTAGTAATAGCTACCACCTGCTCTTTATGTAAGAATTAGGAATAGAAGGACTCTTAAATTGTGCATCAACTCTCATGGAAATTACAATTGCATACAGAACCAAAGATGGTAAGTTTGTAATTCTGTAAATTGCTCCATAAAAATTAGAAGTTTCATCATACTGAAGGCCACTGAGAGAGCCAAGAGAGATCCACCTCCACCAACCCAGTTCCTGCAGAAGTGATCGACAAATATGCCAAGTGCAATAACAAGGTCTGAATCCTGACCGAAATGGCCCAGATAATCCAATTGGTTAGGTAGCATAAAAGTTTTCTGGATTCTTTTTTCTCCCAAGGCTTGGGGTATTATCATATTTGTGTTTAGTTGTTTTACGATTATTACTAAATCTTTAATTTTTCACAATTGTGTCTGTAAGAATCCTATTAGAAAAGAGAGATGGGATTTAGAAACTCTGAGGTTTCATGATGTTCAATCTAAAGCAAAGCACATTAAGAGCTGCATGATTTGATAGGACTGATTTCTAAAAGATTCATTTTTAGATAAACCTTCTGTATGAAATATTTCATTAGGGTTTTATATAGAAGGAATAAAAAAGAGAAAAATGCATAAATAAAAAATTGAAAAATACAATAAAAAGGGCATCAAGAAATAGAGAATCATTTTGCATTCTTTCCTTCAGCCTGGTAATGTTTATTTTCAAGTGTGTTGATTGATTGGTTGGATTTTTTAAAAAATAAAAGATAAAATGGAATATTAAAGACCATCCTGGAAAATTAATGGAAATAGACAAACAACTTTATCAGTTTTCTTCCTGGTGAATGGATGTCTTAAGACTAGCCATGGCTACCCAGCAGTTATTTTGTATGGAATGGGACAACTTGCCATGGCCAACTTGCCATGGCCGTGACAAGTTGTCCTAGACCTACCTATCCAGTCTCTGTAGATATTTAATTAAAGCAGTCATGGCTGCTAGATATGTCCAGGGTTGAATCTGATCATTCCTCATGTACATTGATATTTCTCACTTCAGGATTACATGTTAAACTTAGTAGAGTTATGCCTCCATTTATAGCATTTCTAAAAAAACTGTCCAAGATATGCAATAATGGCACCTTTTTATTTTCTTGTTCCATTTTATTTACCAATAAATCCTGAGAAGCAAACTCTTATATATTTTTTGTCTTACCATGGTATGGACTGATATTCTTATAAGAAAAACCACTTGAACAAAGTATACCCATTTGTATTCATTTATTCCTGGTTATACTTAGTATAAGCATGTGTCAATTACTTTGTCTTATTACTTTAAATTGTCTATAAAAGTGGAAAAGAGAGCCAGTTTAGTACAGTGATAAAGGCATTAGACTAGAAACTGGGAAACTTGCAATTCTAGATCTGCTACAGCTGGGTAACCTTGAGCCAGTTACTCTCTCTCAGCCCTAGGAAAGAGGCAATGGCAAAACACTTTAGAAATGTTGCCAAAAAAACCTGCAGTGATTAGTCAAGCCAGTCTCCAGGAATCAACACTGATTCAAAACATGCATACACACAAACATATACATGCACACAGACTTCACAGACCCAGATGAATGCAGTATGAATGTGCATTGAATAAACAATATGGGGCCACATTATATATTAAGTGCATATATTTAAATTTTATATCATATATATATATACAACTACTATCATTATCCAGCTTCAGATTTAAGTCCAATTGTTTTGCTGATGCTCTCTGAAATTTAATTATCCTATAATGTACAGTCTTATAATCCATTAAAGTATTTATAATCCAATCTTAAAGTACAAAGTCTTATACACCTACTCAATAACATCATAGCTTCAGGCTGAACTTACAACCTTTCTAAGAAACCATATTTTGGTGAAGTGGAGAATTATAATGATAAGCTTTGTCTGCTATTTGCATATGAAATCTGGAAGCCCAGACTTATTTCCTACTTCAACCAGCTTTAAGGCTGATAAGACAGGTTTTGTTAGGATATCCCAAGGCAATCCAGAAACAAAACCAGGTTTCTTTTTCATCTCTGCTGGTGCCATTTCTTACTCATGATAGTTATTATGCTATTGTGTCAGAAGATAATAGAATCTGAAAGCAGAACAATGACATGGATCATGAATATTTTTAATTTGGGATTACTCTTCTCACACAAAGTACTAAAAATGTCACTAGAACAGAATATCATATTGTGGGATTTATTTTATAAAGAGATCTTCAATGCTGCTGTGAAACAAGATAGATGTTTAGTTTATTTATCTTGGTTAGTCTGCAGAGCAGGAGTATCCATAAGGTTGATCAAAAAGGTCAACCTGGCAGCCACAGCAGTGTAATTAAAGTTATGTCTACTTGTGATGTGGGTTGCTCTGCCTGTTATTTTACATTGGAGTTACTATCGTGACTTTTTTGGACAATGCCCTACAGAAACCCCTCTGATTGTGAATTCTTTCTCACAAAAAATCATGGATAAGTTACCATGCATAAAGCTTTCACCAGCACTACTGCATTCATTCCATAAGTGAGGTCAGGTCCATGGTCTATGCAAAGAGACTGGCCAGACCACTTCCTTATAATACACATTTTCAGGGATGGCTTATGTCTGCACATAGACTCCTTAGTTGTCTGTTTGTCAACTTTATTGTGTGGCAACTTCATGTATAAGCCAGTCTTGGAGTCTTGGTGCTCTTTTTGAGTTTGGTGACTTTCTTGCAGAAGTTTCACGAAGTTTCATCTACGGAGCCTTCCTGATGATCCCGGATGCCTCTGGTGCCTGCAAATGAGGTTTAAAGAGCCGTGCTACAGCACTTTTGGTGCACATACGCGCACACCAAACCGGTAGCAAAACCGGTAGGATTCCACCCCTGCCTTAACTCCCATAATTTGCAGTCAACATAATATTTGACCACTTTAGCTAGAAATTAGGGAAGTTGAAGGAAATTTATCCAAAGTGTCTCAGATCAAGAAAGTTTGGAACTTTTTGATGTTAATATTGCCTACTTGGTGCCAATTATCATTGCCTGAAGAGTACAGATAGGCCATAACTGAATTGTTACTTTTCTTTAGAGATACATTTCTCTTTGCCAAAAACGATCATATAAAATAGCTTTTTACCTGGTGATGAATCAGAGCATTTATCTATGTGTACAGTTGGTAGTTTTCAGTTATCCTGTGATTTGAGCTCTGTTATTTGAAAATTCTCAGTGCTGCCACCTGAAACTTCACAAACAGAATAAAATATTATATTATTAAGAATCCAAGCATTCTCCATCTACTACAGCTACCTTTGTCTTTGCCTCCTTTAAATGAGCTGTCAATTACAACTTGACTAAACCATCTGAGAAACAGTGACTAAAGAAGTTAGTCAAGAGACTGCTTATTAATGAGATACACACTGGATGTTGGATGCATATATTCCCATAGAAACAATGACAAATCTGTGTGCATTTTGCTTTAACCTGTGTAGAACAAGGACTACTTTGAAATCCGGTTTTTAAAAAAATGCATGACAAAGAACTTCAAGAGGAAGCTTCAGAAGCAGCATTTTGAGAAAAAGAAACAAAATCCTATAGGAAGCCAAAGACATGTATTGGAACGACTTAAAGCCCTTCAGAGGATTTTCTTTTTCTTCAAGGGCAGTCTGACTCATAAATGACCAGTCTTTTGTATAGTACTCTTGTCAATTTAAATAATATGTGCATATACAAATGTATTTAAATATGAATGATAATTATTCCCTTGATATTTTGATGACAAAAGGACAATATTCTGGAGGACTTGAACTACTTTGCAATTCAAAAGCAATTTCATTTGTAGAATTCCACTTGTTCAAATAAAATGAGTTACAGAAAATCTGCTTAGAGACTTGTACTTAATGTAACAGGCACATTAACTAACTGCTATCAGTTAATGTGTCAGTTTTGCTTCATTGAATAGTGCTTTTATTTTAATAGTGAAGATATTTACATTTAATAGTGAAAATTGTTGCAGGGTTATAACATATGAAAAAAAAACTATAAATTATGAGTATTTTGGAATCTGGATTTGAAGGAAAAAGATATAAACTGGTTCTGGCCAGTTTTGGGGACAGATACAGCATTGGTAATTCTCTTGGATGACTGATATTGGAACCTAATGGAGGAAATGTGCCACCCCTTGTCTCGTCAGATCCCTCAACAATTTTTGATACCATTAACTATGGTATTCCTTTGGGCCAACTATGAGGATTGGAGTAATTTTCTTACAATGGTTCAAATATGTCCTTAATGGATAGTTCTGATCTGTTTTGGTGGGGAAAGAAAAGTCAGCCTGATTGCTCCAGACTTGTATGGTGTTACAGGGGTCTTTTGTATCCTCCATTTTTTAATCTCTATATGAAGCTGTTGAGAGGGGCCATTTAATAGATCAGGGTATAGTATCATCAATACACAAATAATATCCAATAGCACTCTAGGTAGTGGGGTGGAACTGTCAATTCAGTGCTTAGAGGCTGTCAGAGTCTTGTTGGAAGGCAACAGACTGAAGTCAGAGCTGATGCTAATACACCAGGGTCTTTGGTCAGCATCTGAATTATTCCTTTTCAATAACTTAAAATACCAAGATCATTGAAAGCATCCAGACTTAACCCTGAGACAGTAGATGGTCCTGGAGTAATCAATGTTTTTTAGATTAATTTCTTTCATGGAAAAGAAAAGACAAGATCCATAAATATGTACCTTATTGAATTTTTGAAAGAGGATGGGATTGAACAGGGAAATAAATATTTAAAGCCTTTAATCTGTAAGAGACTTGAATCATTAAAATTTAGACATTGGGCATTATTTTCTTCTTCGACACAATCTTTCATGGGAACATAGATACATATTCATTATACATACTGCATATAGACAAAAAAGAACTCTTGATGTCCCATACCTATTTGGAATTAAAGGCAAGACATTTCTTTGAAACCTATTCATCCCTTAGAAGTTCTTATCATCCTGGAAAATGATAAAAAAAAAAGTTTCCCTAACTATGTGAGGTTCGAGAACACATGAGTGCAAGAAGACAACATTAGATAGATTAGGACATCTGTGTAATGGAGGTATCAAACAAATAATCATATCAAAGTTCTGACACTTTTTAATATGCATTGTGTAGTATACATAAAGAAAAAAATAGGGCTTCAATTTCACAATCATGGGCCTAATCTTTACTTTCTTAATATCCCTAGGGAGATATTGAAATCAGCCTCTATTTTGCCTTTATGTTTCCTCTCTTTTTGACTTTGCTGAGTTTTTTTAAATAAATAAATAAACAATGAAGAATTATCTATCCTTACCCATCAATAGAATGCATATTTTTGCAGGGGCAGATTTTAGAAAGAAGGTAGAATCCAGTACATACATAAGTTTGTGGCCATTGTGCTTATCTCTTGTTGTTGTTAAAAGAAGGTCAACTGAATCCAACCTTATAAACTTAATGAATACCCTTAACATTCTCTTCAACAATAAAAGAGAAAATTGGCTATAAACTGCCAGCATGGTTAGAATAAAACTAAAAGCACCCTGCATAGCCAGATCACTTAACCTTCAAACTTTATGAGACTGCTCTTGGTAATGAAACCACTGAAAGATCAATGTAAATACATTTATGGCAGGCTAAAAGAAATACAACCTTTTGGTGGCCTGCATTTCATGCTTCATAAGAATTCAATCTCATTGTTTCCTTTGTGATGGCTATCACAAAGTAGAACATTCAGCTGGAATGCAAACACATATGGAAAGGTTGCCTAAAGGACAGCAACAATAAAACAAACTAATACAATAGAAGCAGAGGCAGAAATAGACTATATCGTTGAAAAACAAACGCCAATAATTGTTTTTTTTATTTTACTTTAAAAGATTGATGTACTAATATCATTTGCCTATGTATCTCTTAAATTAAACTCTGTATATATGCATTTAAAAGATACCAGACTGGAATTTCTTGAAGAATATTTTAATATTCTTGTTTGAATCAATCTAACTTGATATATTCAATTTTCTTTAATGAATTGTTTTTATACTTGATACTTACATATACTTTTTCTTGACTTCCCTTTTTCTTAGCCTGAATGGGTGATAACATGCAGGGGTCTTCAAACTTGGCAATTTTGTGACTTGTGAACTTCAACTCCCAGAATCCCTCAGCCAGCTTTGTCCACAAGTCACAAAATTTCCAAGTTTGAAGACCCCTGAATTTGTAGACAATCTTATCTGGGCTTCATGAGATACTTGGTTGGAAGATGCCCAGGGAATTGCATGGTTGTAGGTTACCTGAAAAGTCCATGGAAATTATTTCTGTACTATTGCAAGGGAAATAGTGTGGTTGTCACCTTATATTTAAACATGAGTCATCTTCCAATCAAGGTTTTCTGTACTTTGACTTTTACCTAATACTTTTTACATTTTTTTGAAATGATCTTTTATAATTATTAATGAATCCTGAATTTTAAACAAAAGTTTAATATAAACTCTAAAAATTAGAGTACATTTGTTTTATTTTAATGTTGAAGTAAGATGTTTTGAATAAATATTACCATCAAATTGGTGGAATGCCAACAACACAGTATTGACTGACAAGTTAATCGCTAGGCAGTAATGAAATTGAAAAATACTCACCACCAGTTCGGTGAGTATGGGGGGATGCGCATGTGTGCATGTATGTGCACCATGCTTCTGCACATGTGTGCAAGCACCATGCTTTTGTGAATGGACATGGCTCCACCATTTGACGAGGCTTCCACGCACGCGCGTGGCTTCTGCCGCACCGAAAAAGACTCAACAGCCTTTCGGGGCCACCTGCTCTGCTCCAAATCTGCTCCTCGGGGCTGCAGCTGCTTCTCTGCACTGCTGCTCTATCAGACTACTTTAGCAGCTGTGATTTTCTGCTTTTAGTACTTTAAATCTCACCCAGAAAGCTCTGCAGGCAGCACAGAGAAGCAGCAGCCATTTTGGTGGCTCTCCCAGCAAGAGTAGCAGGCAGTGGAGAGAAGCATCTTGCACTCTTGTTCAATTTAGGAGCTGTGATCTGCTGCTTTCAGTCCTTTAACATCGCATTGGAAAAGCTCTGCGGGCGACTTGAGAGAAGCAGCACCCAAAATGGCTGCTGCTTCTCTGTGCCACCCGCAGAGCTTTGTGGGTGAGATTTAAAAGACTAAAAAGAGCGAATCACAGCTGCTAAACTGGTCTGGCTCTCCCAGCTAGAGCAGCAGCACAGAGAAGCAGCCACTGCTATGGAGTATCTCCGCAAGGCTCCCGGAAGAAGCTCTCCAATGTAGCACTTTCCAGATGGATCTTCTTAAAGGTAAGAAGAAACATTGGGACTCAAGCTGCTTTGGCCGACACCTCAAGGCAAGGCCAGAGCCAGGGAATAGTGCTTCCCCCAACCCAGTCTCGGTGATGGGGGATCAGCCAGAGGCCTCGGGGCAAGGCTGGAGCCAGGGAATGGTCCTTCACCCAACCCGGCCCCAGTGATGGGAAATTGGACAGATGCCTCGGGACAAGGCCCGAGTCAGGGACTGGGGCCTACCTAGGCCGCACCACGTGGTATATGCCATGGAGCTGCCACAGCAAGGTGCAGTAGGCAAGGCCAGAGACTGGGGCCTACCTAGGCTGTGTCATTTGGCATGTGCCATGGAGCTGGCATGGAAAGGCATGGCAGGCAAGGCCGGGGATTACCTAAGCCTCACTGTGCATGTGATGGAGCGGTGTGGATGGAGGGAGGGTTGGCTAGTTAGGCTGTGACTCGGAGGCTCACTTACCTAGGCAGATCAACGCCACTCAGTTGGGCCACATTCATGTGGGAACTGAGAAGGTAGGCTTCTTCCCTGCAAGCGAGCACAGCACACAGTGACAGTGTGCTATGCTGGGGAGGCGCGCGAAATGAGTGACTGGGCAGGGCATTGTGCGCAGGCAGGGCAGATGGGTGGGGCCAAGCGCCAAGTGGCTGATTGGGCAAGCAGGTGTGAGTGTCAAGCAGCCAATCAGGCAGGCAGGAGCGAGCAGTGAGCTGGCAACCGGGCGGGTGGGGGCAGGGCTATCCAAAGCCAATTTTACTGGTTCTCCGAACTAATCCAAATTTCTACTACCGGTTCAGGTGAACCAGTCCGAACTGGCTGAATTTCACCCCTGTTGCTAGGTGTAGAACGCTTGGTGTAAATCTAGATTTTAGTTATGTTTGTGAAATATTGCCCCAATGACTACTGTTAGCAGAGAATACTGCATATGATGCATGTACATCTTACACTGATGACCTAATCTACACCTTTATCACAGAAAGTGATAATGTGAAAGCTTCAATTATCCAAAAGCCACCATTGACCAAAATCAAAATGACTGGAGATACCAATATTTATCAATAAAGGAAAATATTTGTAGAAATGAAGGGTCTTTGGTGCTCTCTGAACGTGGTGGTTTTCTTTCAGGTTATATTACCTGGACAAGCACTGATGATATTAGTAAGTTTTGGTAATGAAACTTCTGTAAGAAAATGACCACACTCATTGAACAGCAAGAACTCCTCAGATCAATATTTATGGCCAACCTGATATCAACTATAGCTCCCAGAAGATTACAACTTACAACGTATGAAGAATAAATGAGGGACACTATGATTTAATTGAATGAAATTTTAAAAAAAGAAAAATATGTTCAGGTTTGGTAAACTAAAAGAAAGGAAATGCAATAGATCTAAATAGAGATCTGATTATGAATCCATGAAAAGATGTGCCAGTGTAAATTTAATTCTAAGAGCTAATATGGATGTCTGAATATCTGAATCAGAGTAGTGGGTTTTTCTGCATGCATATCAAAATAGAAATCCATAGACTGGAGGCAAGCATGTTATGTTCAGTGATAGATGATAATAGATAAAAATAGTATGATTTTTGAGGAAGAACTGCAATATTCTGAATAAATGTGATCTGGTGAATTAATTACATGAATGGATGAGGATGAGATGAGAGAAGACAGCAAAAAAATAGCTGGATATTCAGAGACCTAAGAATGAAGGAGAATGTGTAGATTAGTATAATTTTATTTATATACAGAGGTGGCAAAAAATTAATAAAAAGAAACCAAATGATTAACGGATATTTATTTATATTTATTTTTATGATTAAAAATAAGAGAACCAGCACTGACAAAAGGATGAGATGAAATTCATTTTGGATAGAGCCAAAAGTGAATTGGGAAAAATAGATATGGAACCAAACAAACTAGTGAAAGAAATTAATGTGAACGTAGCATGATTGCAGATAACTAGGTATGAAGCCTTTATGAAAGCAATATAG